>ONZH01018480.1:0-105000 GCA_900303285.1 Rhinella marina
TTTTTTATATTTGTTTTTTATTTTTTTTTTTAATTTTGTTTTTTTGGGAACGTGACGTGCAGGAACTATGGTAGAACTCACTGACACCCTGTTACCGGTGGCTATTTAGTCTGCGACCCAGACAAATGTCGCACAGAGAATTTTCTGGATCAAGCGGTAGATGATATTGGTAGCAAATGACTTGGTTGTATTCTGTGACGTACAGAAAGTGTCACCTGGACAGTATATACGGATCGGAGCGAATGTGCTGAACTGTGACACACAGAAAGGTTACACGCAGCTGAGTAAAATGGATTTGTATCACTGAGCTAAAACAACTGAAAAAAAAATTTTTTTTTATATTTGTTTTTTTAAATTTTGTTTTTTTGGGAACGTGACGTGCAGGAACTATGGTAGAACTCACTGACACCCTGTTAACAGTGGCTATTTAGTCTGCGACCCAGACAAATGTCGCACAGAGAATTTTCTGGATCAAGCGGTAGATGATATTGGTAGCAAATGACTTGGTTGTATTCTGTGACGTACAGAAAGTGTCACCTGGACAGTATATACGGATCGGAGCGAATGTGCTGAACTGTGACACACAGAAAGGTTACACGCAGCTGAGTAAAATGGATTTGTATCACTGAGCTAAAACAACTGAAAAAATAAAAAAAATTTTTATATTTTGTTTTTTTGGGAACGTGACGTGCAGGAACTATGGTAGGACTGACTGACACCCTGTTAACGGTGACTATTTAGTCTGCGACCCAGACAAATGTCGCACAGAGAGTTTTCTGGATCAAGCTGTAGATGATATTGGTAGCAAATGACTTGGTTGTATTCTGTGACGTACAGAAAGTGTCACCTGGACAGTATATATGGATTGGAGTGAGTCAGTGCTGAACTGTGACACACAGAATGGTTCCACACTGCTGTGTGCAATCGATTTGTATCACTGAGATAGAACAATAAAAAAAAAACAGGGTTAGATATGGCGATAGCTGCACTACTAGTGCCAGCCAGCCAGCCAAGCCAGGAGACAAAAAAAAAATTCTTCTAGCCCTTAGAAGGGCTGTTGGGTTCTTTGTGGGTGATTCCTGCCTAACTGAGAACTAAATTCAGGCCCTAACACTGTCCCTGAAAGGCAGCAGCTCTGTCCCTAATGACATCCAGACGGCATCTGAGCCGAGCGCCGCGGCCAGTCACTAGTATATTCCAGGGTCACCTGATCAGGCCAGCCAACCCCTGCTATCGACATGTAAGGGCCCCACGTGATGCTGGGTGTACTGTAGAGTCTCCTGGCTTGTGATTGGCTGTGTTTATAGGCGCCAAAAAAGCACGATGCGCAAGTTGCCATTTCCTCGAGTATGGCGAGATACTCGTCCGAGCTGCGAGTACTTACGAGTACCCTAATACTCGAACAAGCACCAAGCTCGGACGAGTATGCTCGCTCATCTCTAGTCTTAAACTACTCCAGCAAGGGAGCAGGCATAATTTAAACTATGTTACACGGCTGACAAAACCAAGCCCCAAAGTTATGTAGAGGCCTGTGCCTCTACATAACTTTGGCGCATCCACCGCCAGCGCACGGGGATTAAGACTGGCGTATAAATCACCAGTCTTAATAAATGACAGTAAATGATTTTCACAACGGCCAGCAGGAGAAAAAGCACCCCACAATTTCATAACTATTTTCTCCTGAATACGGCAACACCTACAAGTGCATCTCAATAAATTAGAATATCATCAAAAAGTTGTTTTTTTCAGTAATTCAATTCAAAAAGTGAAACACATATATTATATAGAGTCATTACAAACAGAGTGAACTTTTTCAACTGTTTATTTCTGTTAATGTTGATGGTTATGGCTTACAGCCAAGGAAAACCCAAATGTCATCAAAAAATTAGAATATTATATTAGACCAACAGTAATTTTTTTTTTTAAAACACAGAAATGTTGGCCAAATGAAAAGTATGTACAGTAAATGCACTCAATACTTGGTTGGGGCTCCTTCTGCATGAATGACTGCATCTATACGGCGTGCCATGGAGGCGATCAGCCTGTGGCACTTCAGAGGTGTTATAGAAGCCCAGGTTGCTTTGATTGCAGCCTTCAGCTCGTCTGCATTGTTGGGTCTGGTGTCTCTCATCTTCCTCTTGACAATACCCCATAGATTCTCTATGGGGTTAAGGTCAGGCAAGTTTACTGGCCAATCAAGCACAGTGATACTGTGGTTATTAAACCAGGTATTGGCATTTTTGGCAGTGTGGACAGGTGCCAAGTCCTGCTGGAAAAGAAAAATTCCATCTCCAAAAAACTTTTCGGCAGAGGGAAGCATGAAGTGCTCAAAAATTTCCTGGTAGACGGCTGCAGTGACTTTGGTGTTGATAAAACACAGTGGACCTACACCAGTAGATGACATGGCTCCCCAAACCATCACTGATTGTGGAAACTTCACACTAGACCTCAAGCAGCTTGAATCGAGTGCCTCTCCACACTTCCTCCAGACTCTGGGACCTTGATTTCCAAATGAAATGCAAAATTTACTTTCATCTGAGAACAACACCTTTGACCACTGAGAACAGTCCAGTTCTTTTTCTCCTTGGCCCAGGTAAGACGCTTTTGGCGTTGTCTATTGGTCATGAGTGGCTTGACACATGGAATGCAACACTTGTAGACCATGTCCTGGATAGGTCTGTGTGTGGTGGCTCTTGTAGCACTGACCCCAGCAGCAGTCCACTCCTTGTGAATCTCCACCAAATTTAGGAAGGCCTTTTCTTATCAATTCTATCAAGGCTGCGGTTCTCCCTGTTGCTTGTGCAACTTTTTCTATCACCCTTTTTCCTTCCACTCAACTTTCCATTAATATGCTTTGATACAGCACTCTGTGAACAGCCAGCTTCTTTAGCAATGACCTTTTGTGGCTTACCCTCCTTGTGGAGTGTGTCAATGACAGCCTTCTGGACATCTGTCAAGTCAGCAGTCTTCCCCATGATTGTGTGGCCTACTGAACCAGAATAAGGGACCTTTTTAAAGGCTTAGGAAGCCTTTGCAGGTGTTTTGGGTTAATTATTCTAATTTTCTGAGATAATGAATTTTGGGTTTTCCTTGGCTGTAAGCTATAATCATCAACATTAACATAAAAAAACACTTGAAAAAGTTCACTCTGTTTGTAATGACTCTATATAATATATGTGTTTCACTTTTTGAACTAAATTACTGAAAAAAACAACTTTTTGATGATATTCTAATTTATTGAGATGCACTTGTATATGTGGTTGTAGACTGCTGTATGGACACATTTCAGAACTCAGATGGTAAGGAGTGCTATAAGGCTTTTGGAGGGCAGATTTTTGCCCAATTTGTACCATTGTGAAAAGTCAGCTCTCAGATACGACAGGACTCCAAACTGAAAGTGCATCATGCCCATTTGAGGCCTGAATGTGTAGTGGATGGTGAAAAGGGAATATGTAAGCTGTGCAGAAGATACTAAAAAGTGTACTAAGGTGGTAAAATTACAGAACATATAAAGGATAAAATACTGAATGGATGAGGCTAGGCTAGGTTTCCAGGGCAGGTTTTGCATAGATAAACGGTGCCCCTTCGAATCCCCCTTTTGGAAAATTCTGCATCTTTTTTGGGTCCTTCCCTTCCTTGCTATTTGGGGGACAACATGGGAACTATAAGAAATACTGGAGACCTCCCCTTCCTGATTTAGAAAAATTAGCTCCTTGATTATCACTGAATCTTCTGTTTTAGGAGACAGGCTACAGGCACTTGTTTAAAAATCATTAACCACAATACCCCTTTAAGCAGGCATCACATGAGCCCATCTTAGACATTTGTGGCATATCCATAGGATATTCCATAGATGTCTGGTAGATGAGGGTTCTACCTCTGATATACAGTATGTCCCTATATCCAGTCTTCTGACTTTCCTGTGCTACCTGGTGCTTCAGTCACTTGCTTGGCTGTTTTCAGAACTCCCATGGAAGAGAGCCACTCATTTGAAAAGTCAAATCAAATACATGATCAACCCATTAACTTGTCAATGTGAATTACTGTATAGGTTGTAGTAGTTACATATGCAGTTGACATCTCATCCTGTTCTGTTAGCCTTCAAGAATTTTTAGTATGAGTTAATTGAAATTGAGTATGATTTTCTTGAAAAGCAGAACCAAAGACATTCAATTTATCCTCCTCTCTCGTATGCTTTTGGGCCTTAGGCTAGGGCTACATGGCGACAGTTGTCGCACGACAGCCGTCGCAGCCCGATCCCTGAGTAGCGGGGATCCTATAGAGATGAATGGGATGCTGCGGCAGTCGCAAGAAATCCAAAACGAATGGATTTCTTGCGACTGCCGCAGCATCCCATTCATCTCTATGGGATCCCCGCTACTCAGGGATCGGGCTGCGACGGCTGTCGTGCGACAACTGTCGCCATGTAGCCCTAGCCTAAGGGACCACCAAGCAATTCTTGAGCGCTTGTTTTTTGTGGGACAAGTTGTAGGTTGTAATGGTGCCATTTTGGGGCACAAATAACTTAATGAATAATTTTAATTAACTCTTTATGGGGAGGATGGGAAAAATAGCAATACATATCTAATATATAAATTTTGTGGTGTTTAATTTTCAACATAAATAACAAGATAACTTTATTCTCTGGGTCTTTATGATAACAGTGATATCAAATATATATAGTTATGTTTACATTTTACTTTTGCACAAATAAAACCCTTTTATAAAAACAAAAAAAAATTGCAATGCTGCCTCCCAAGACATATAACTTTTTTATTTTCTATCTACAGAGTAGTATTAGTAGTATTAGATAGTAGAATTTTGCAAGACAGCTTGTACTTTTCATTGGTATCACTTTGGGGTATATCATTCTTTTTGATTGTGTCTTATTTCATTTTTTGGTGATGAATAAGTAAAAATAGCAATTCTGGCATAGTTTTTTGTTTTTGTTTTTTCGTTTTTCTACAGCATTCACCGTATGGGATAAATTATATAATAATTGTGTAGCATGGGATGTAGTAATACCAAATATGTGGAGAGGATTTTATTTTTACAATTTTTTCCTTTCAAAAGCTTTTTCCAATGGAAAAAAAAGTGTATTTTTATATTTGTAATTTTTTTTATTTTGTAAAACTTTTTTTAACCATTTACACTGTTGCACAACCTGTGTAGGTGTTTAGCTATACCTTATTTCAGACTGCTAGCAATTCATTCATTTACTTCTAGTAGGAGTAATAGAAGAATGACACATCATGGAGTCATGAGAATAGATGCTTCAGAATAATTATTACATGGAGGATGCAATTCAAGCCAGGAAAGGTGGCAGGGCCTCTTCAACATATCAAGGCCATTAGTTATTTTAATTTGAATTCCTCAAATGTAGATTTCTAAGGTGCTATGTAAACTATAGGTGGGACAATTATTTTTAGAAAAGGGGTTGATTTTTTTTAGATTACAGACATTGGAAATTTAAAAAACAATCACCAAAAATTCTAAAACAATATTTTCAACATAAAAGCTTGATTTAAACAATAGGTAAGGGTCTGGTGACATATTCCCTTTAAGGATCAAGCCAAGCCTTAAAGTCAGAAGGCTTATAAGTTTAGCAGCAATTTATCAAATTTTCATGAAAATTGATTAAAAAAACGATTTTCAGGGACTAATTCATTTCTGACCTGGCGTTGAAAAGCCTGTATATTAGAAACTCTATTTGTTAACCCTTTCACAGTTATTACTGCAAAATTTCCTTTTTTATTGCAGATTTCCAATTTTCATCCACAACAGGTGATAAAATAGAAATGAAACTCCATATGTATTACCATAATTCTGCAGTTTTTAGAAGTATCCCATATGTGGTCCTCGAGTTTTACTTAACTGCAGTACCAGCTTCAGAAATGGAGGTGCACCTTGTAGATTTTAGGGTCTCCATTTTTTTAGGATGTTTTTCAGCCCCCTGCACTGAATACACGGATTGCTGTTGGGCAGAGAGAAAGAAGTGGGTGAATGCACACCTCTCTCATTGATTGGGCAAAGTGCTGCGTGAGCACTCTGCAGAATCATTGAGGAAGCAGCCAGGGAGATGTGGCACTGCTGAACCACCCTGACTGCGGAATATAAAATTCAGGCACTTTTTACCAAGATTTTTTCTTTTTAAAGCGGTATCCATTCTTGTTTATTGCAGAACAAACTGTATTTTATGGCTCATTCACACGAACATATTTTCTTTCTGTGTTCGTTATGTTATTTTTGTGGACCGTATGCGGAACCATTCACTTCAATGGGTCCACAAAAAAACGGAAGTTACTCCGTGTGCATTCCATTTCTGAATGTCCGTGTGTCCGTTCCTCAAAAAAACAGAACATGTCCTATTATCGTCCAGATTACGGACAAGGATAGGACTGTTCTATTACCGTAGGAGCCAGCTGTTCCGTTATAAAATACGGAACGCACATGGACGGTAATTCATTTTTTGTGTGGAAAATTTGTGATTCTGTTAGTGTTTTTTATAGGGTTCACTGTGCAGTAATAATAACATGATAACTTTCTTCTGCTTGTCGATATAATTATGACTATACCAATTTTTTTTTCATCTTTTACTACTGTTACATCATAAAATCACTTTTTACTAAAAAAATAATTTGTATTTTGCATCACATTATTCTAACATCAATGACATTTCTATTTTTCTGTTAAGGCAACCATGTGAGTGTTTGTCTTTGAGATATAAATGGCTTTTTGATCACTGATTGTTCTATATTTTGGGTTCACCATGTGGAGCAAAAAATGTATTCTTCTGATATATAGGATTACAGTGATACCAAATTTGTGTTTTTTTGCAAAATTAATTGTAGTTTCCATTGCAGCATTTTAGGGTACAAATATCTTTTGGTCAGTTTTATCCCATTTTTTGGAAGGTGAGGTAGACAAATAATAGCTATTCTATCAAAAATGTTTATTTTTATTTTTTATGGTGTTCATCATGTGGGAGAAATAACATGTTAACATTATTCTGTGAGTTTATGTGATTACAACAATAACAAATGTATTTCTTTTTTAAAATTTTCACAACTTTTTCATCACAACTTGTATTTTACACAGTATTAGAAACACAGTATTCTAAAATCCATAACTTATTTATTTCTCTGTTGAGGTAGCTGTGTGAAGGCTTCTTTTATTTATTTTTTTTTTACAGAATGAGCTGTAGTTTTAATTTGTACAATTTAGGGTGCATTCACATCACCGTTAGGGCTTCCGTTCAGGCTTTCCGTTATAACATCGTTATAACGGAAAGAAACGGAATCCCTAGGACGGACATCAAAACGGACACCTTTAAGAGGCATTCCGTTTTGATCCGTCATAATAGAAGCCTATGGCCCTGCATAACGGATCCGTCTGGATGCCGTTATGCTGGACGGAAAACAAAGTCCTGTCGACCTAACGGTGATGTGAACGAGCCCTTAGGGGTAAATATGACTTTTTGATTGCTGTTTATACCATTTTTGTTTTGTGTAGTTTTAGTAGCTTGTTTCTGGTTTTTACCAATAATAAAGGATTGGATATTGGTGAAAGCAATTTTTTAATTTGATTTTTTTAATAATTTTAAAAAAACGTACTTTTTAAAAAAAAATTTAAGTCCCACTACAGGACATGAACTTACACTTAAATACATTATCATATATTTGTACAGTCATGTATTTTCACTATCAGTATTACAATTAGATTGGCTATTAAGTCTGTATTACACAGGCCGATTGAGCAAGCAATTGTCGAGAGGGAAACGCTCCTTCCCGGCAATCACCTGCTCCCTAGCAGAGGAGACCTCTGCTATTTAATGCAGCAATTTCCTCTGCAGCATGGGGAGGAGCTATCACTATGCCATTGCTTACCCCCTTACTGTCTAGTGGTTTGCTGGTGGCAGATTGCTATTAGAAAGCATGAACTGCCGCCGGGAAGCGCTGATTTTTAATCCTGAATTGCTCAATAAGAATCTGAATTGCCCAATGAACGAGTGTTTGCTCATTCATTTGGCAATCGACTGCAGTATTACACTGCCAGATGATCACTAACGAGCATTCATGTGAACACTTGTTAGTGATTAACAGGCGAAAAATCGTCAGGTGTAAAAGGGCCTTTAGACCCTGCCTCCAGTTTCAGGCTGAAAACGTCATCCCTTAATTCAGGGATGCCCAACCTGCGGCCCTCCTGCTGTTGTAAAACTACAACTCCCATAAAGATTGGCTGTAGACTGATAGCTGGCATTCCGGGCATGCTGGGAGTTGTAGTTTTGCAACAGCTGGAGGGCCGCAGGTTGGGCATCCCTGCCTTAATTCATTTTCAGATCCCCTGATATACATGTGGGCATATCCTTAGTAATACATGCTGGATGTAAATTCTGAAAATACTGCAATCTGGTACATTCTTCTGTCCCCTCTGCAGATACAGATGTATGTGTCTGTGTGTGATTCCCATTCCCTGCAGACTCTACAATGTTCTGTTTGTTCTCCAACTATTCTGCACTCCAATATGACCTGTGTGATCTCCCCTACCCCTGAAGACTCTGTCATAGGTGCTCTCCTGCCTCTATAAACTCTGATACAGCCTATTCATCACAGCCCTCCTCATTGCTGCCACCTTCTTGGTACTTTACAATGCCCTAATCTGAGAGGAGGGTAGAGCAGAGAGAGCAGGCTTTCTGTAAAGCAGATAGATGGCATCAGCCCTTAATCCACAACAGCCAGGAAGAGTGCATGCATGGTGCCCATTTTAATAAAGAATATTTAGAAAGTTGCTTAATTTTACATTTATACAGCAAATGAGCAATACAAATCATCACAGCAAGGATGTATACATAAGTATTGGGACACCTACACATTACACCTACTGGAGCCATTTTAAATCCATAGGCATTAATGTGAATTTGTTTACTTCACTTTCGACTAAAACAGCTTCCACTCTTCTGAACGTTGGAATGCGAATGTGGAAAGGTCAGACACTGATGGACGAGAGGGCCTGGCTTGTAGTTGATCGACTATGTGTTCGATAGTTGAGGTCAGGGCTTTATGTGACAAGTTTTTCCACACTACACTTGCCCAACCATGCCCTTATGGATCTTGCTTTTTGCACTGGGGAAGATTATGCTGGAACAGATGAGAGCTTTCCCCAAACTGTTCCCACAAAGTTGGAAGCATACCATTGTCCAAAATATATGCTGAAGCATAAAGATTTCACTTCACTGGAAGTAAGAGGGCCTACGCCAGGAAAACAACCATGTCATAATGCTCGTGGAGGACAGTTTTTGAGTTGATGTTAATGCCACAGGAGGCTTGGTATTCCTAGGTTATTGAGTCAGCATTGGCAACTTTTTTGCACTACGCACCCCAGCATTTGGTGACCCCTCTTTACATGGTCTACCACTTAATGGCTGAGTTGCTATGAGGCCTAAACTCTTCCATTTTGCGATAATACCCCTCACAGATGATAGTGGAATATCTAGGAGGGAAGAAGCTTCACAAACTGACTTGTTGCAACAGTGGCATCCTAATACAGTATCATGGTCAAATTCATTGAGCTCTTTAGAACAAACCATTCTTTCTCAAGTGTTTGTAAAGGCACACTGCATGACTTGGGGCTGGATCTTATACTCCTGTGGTAATGGGGCTGAATGAACCAATGTGTGTCCCAATACTTTTCACCATAGTGTAGCTTTAACATCTTTGGAAATTAAAAAAATGTTTAGAATTTTACTAGACTGTAAAGCATAAATTGCCAAAATGATGCATCATTCTCTGCAGCTATTGGCTAAAGTTATACCTACAAGTACTATATCTACAAATATGTAAACAGTCACCTCTCTGAGATCCATAACTTCTATACACTATGTTAGAAATGGTTTAGAAACCCCCTCAATCTTTCATGTTGAGGCTGAATATTTATTTTCCCCAAATTTAGACTACAATGAAAGGTGAGTGATAAAGCCAATAGAAAATAGAATAACAAAATATATCAAAGTCTATGAAGTCTTTTAAGATCCTCTCCATCTTTTTAGGGTACTTCTAAGTGGTGATTTTTGGCACAATACAAGTATCACAGTGTAGCAGGGCTACCATAGGATCAAATGGTGTTGCAGCACGTCTCACATATTTGCTGCTACCACAACAATGGTGAATTGTAGAATGAAATGATGACTTTTACTTTACTTATATGTTATTTTTATAGTTGTATGTATCACTGCCAGATTTATTTACAGTGGTCCATTAAGAATCAATATTAATTAGTTCCAAGATGACCATTGTATGTTGAAACCATTGTAAGTTGAGTAATCGGGTCCAAAGCCTCAAAATATTATCCAACATCAGAGAAAATTAAGATTTAAGAAAAATACGCAGATAACTAAGACAGATAAAACAAGTCTTTACATATAACAGTCAGGAGTAGATGCTAACTAGTAATTAATACAGCTATTGTACCAGAGAAGTGGCCTTGAATGGTTGGAGTCTGAGACATTGTATGTTAAGTCTGGTCTTAACTTACGATGGGTCAGAATAGACCATTGTATGTTGAAAATATTGTATATGTAGGAGGGAGCATAGCCCTAGGACAGTGCTGTCAGTGCAATTACCACTTTTGCCAAGCACAAGGCACATTTTTCAGCACTAATCTCTAATTATAAAGATTGACACAAGAAAAGTAAATTATAAGTGAATTGTGTTTCATATATCACTCCCTTTAAATCTTCTTCTCATCACAAAAAGAGAAGAGGTAAATGTTGTACCCGAGAATTGTGATATGTGACTGGTGCTAGCAGAGGGGACTCCTGAGTGGCATTAATACGTGAAAAACAGGTGCAGTACCCCAGAGCAAATCTCAAGTATCTGTAAAGGGTTTGTTATTTAATATATTATGTAATATACTGTTATGTATTGTCATGTAATGTGTATGTTTTACATAGGTCTATGCCTATTGATGATTCATGTAATGTGTACCCAGCAAAGCTGTTTATGGATGGCAAAGTTGGGGTTAACAATCATGGCTCAGTCCTTGTAGGAGGTTAGATGTGGGCTGGCACCAACCCTAACATTAGGTCAGTCTAGACTGAAGTTTGCTAAAGGAAGGAAGCTGAAACTTGTGCTCTCTCTCTCTCTTCTTAGGCCCAGAAAGCTATGAAGACTAACTGATCTCTACATGATCTACAGAAGGAGTAATACAAAATAGAGAACTAGATAAGTTAGAATTTCCATGGTGGAGCATTGGAGACAGTAAGTTAACCTGCTACCAAATGTTGTTTGACTTCACTGTAGTGAGGGACAGTGCTAAGACACCCTTCACATCTGGAGACGACCTGGCGAGTCATGTCTCTAAAACCCTGTATCCCTCAGTGGACATTACAACCACCATTGCAAGAGTATGATTGCTCGCCATAGATTCTGCAGGAAGAGACTTGAGACAGATAGAGATGGAAGAAGGCTGTAACTTCCATCTTTGTCTAAATCCATACATCATTATCTGGGAAGAATTGGCCTGTGTACAGTAGTAATTCTGTTTTGCTATCGTTGGATGTACTACAACTTCTATTTTGCACTTCAGTAAAGAGGGACATGTATTCTGCCACCTAGCCTGGTTTTGTGCCTCTACATCATTTGCTGACCATTGCACCCTACACCTCCTGCCAGGCATCCACACCAAACCTACAACATCAAGGGCACCCAACTACCATCAGGTAGGAGCCTCAACATCAGGGAGTGCCCCAAGGGAAGAAATGGTGTTCCCTCTTGTCACTGCCCAGGTTCTTGGGAGCAACAGTGAGAGGGTAGGTACTGTGATAAATTGTTTTGGCCAGAGCCACTACCATCATCAACCCCCCACTCCGGCTTCTCCCTGGCTGCGGCACAGGATACTGCTCGTAAAGTTTACAGGAAAACATGTCTGACATTACTTTTCTAGCTTTATACTATTACAGGACACTAGTTTGAACACAGTTCTATTTATGTACACTCTATGGTGTTCTTATTTCTGAAATATATGGCACCATGTGGGAGTTTTTATGGGAGTATGAGCACTGTATGGCTATACTGTTTTTAATAGTGTGCAACACTATATTGTGTCAATACTGTGGCGCACACTGATATTTTGTCAGAATTTAATGGTGCTATGGCTAGTGTTGAGCAAATTGAAGTTAACGAAGTGGACTTTGATCCAAATTTCAGGGAAAATTTGATTTGCCGCAAAGCTGAATTTCCTTGTGCTTCATGGTAATGAATCGATTTTCCCTGAAATGATGGTAAAAAAAAAACATACTTAACTCATTTATTTGATCGCGAAGAGACAGCCGCAGCCATCTTGCTTGAAGATCCAGTGTAAAATCTCTCACCAAGCCAGTCAATGTGATGACATCATCCCACGCCGCACGCGTTTTCACGCTGTATCTTCAAGCAAGATGGCCATAGCGGTCTCTTCACGCTCAAATGGATGGTAAGGACAATTTAGTTTTTGGTATTTTTCTTTATGAACAACCCTCAAAATGCTTTAATATTGATCTCAGATGCTGCGATCAGTAATGAATGCGGCATCTGAGGGCTTCAATGATGAGGGCGGCACAATCTCCATTCCCTTTCATTGCACCCGCTACTTACAAAATAAATATACACTTCATAACAAAGTAATTCGTTACAAAGCAAATTTTTTTGTAAAATTTGGTGAAGCAGCCAAATCGCATTTTTAAGAACTTTGCTTGTTTCTAGCTTTGGCATTTGTGTATGGTACTATATTGGAACTGGATGGTACTATTATCAGTATTATATAGACACAAACATTTCATTTACTTTTTGCATTTTTTTATTTTTTTTTTAGGTTTACCGTGTTTAGTTACATTTTATGGGAAAAACTCAATCATGGAAAAGTCCAGGTAGGTTATATAAATATAAGTGCACCTTAAAAAAAATAAAAAAAGCTATCACTTTAAATCCAAGATAGTCTGACAACTGAGGACATAACGCTCATGGTAATATCAACCATGTGCACAATGCTGAAATAATATACTGCAATACAACCAATGTCATCTGCTGACACGATTCACTTACTATGACATACTGGGTGGTATAGACAGAACAACAAATGGGTACAATGGAAAATCTGATACGAGATACGAGACCTGATAGTACAATCACAGACTCTTAATTAGGATAAGAACAGACAGTATGTACAGACTATTTAGCAAAACCTCTCCTGTTGTCCTACTGCTTTAAGACTCTGCAGTGTCCTACACATGTTTGTAATGTGTCAGCATCACTATATGATAGATAGATAGATAGATAGATAGATAGATAGATAGATAGATAGATAATATAATACATAGATATGAGATATATAGATAGATAGATAGATAGATAGATAGATAGATAGATAGATAATATAATACATAGATATGAGATAGATAGATAGATAGATAGATAGATAGATAGATAGATAGATAGATAGATAGATAGATACGCCTTATAATACAATCAATTACAAAGACTTGGCCGTTACCCTAATTCACCTTGGTTTCTGCATCTTCAATGATTTTAAAGTTATCTGCAGCATCCCTTGGGAGGATAATTCAGACAGCATGCAAGGTGAGATGTCCAGCAATGCAGCATCCCACCCTCCATGCTACACAGTGAACACATGGTGAGCACTCAGCACCCTCATTTCCTAGGGGACTCACCTCAAATGTAGGAGACCCACCCTTGTCTCTCAACGTGCAGCCCAGAAGCTCTGCAAAAAACTTTGCCATATACAATCGGTGTATCTGACCAGCAGATATTGCAGTACAATTCTAATGAAGAGCTTAATATCCAGAGTTGTCCAGGAAATTTGTTTTCAGCATCTGCGTTTCTACATCTCCCATCCAGCCCTTGCTGGTAATGATGTGATGGTGCCCCGCCAAGAAATGTCTCTGGTCCAGCATTGTCAGGCTGTTACATAGACACACAGGGACTTGAAAGGAGAAATCACCAGTACTGTCTAGGCTTTTGATGTCTGCTCCTAGCCTTACCAGCTGAATGTCACTATTACCATAGTAAAAAAGAGAAGGGCCCTGCAGAGGGGGTAAAGAGAGGGACAACACTGCAGCACCCAGGAAAGGCACATGATGATGAGAAGAAATATTGCTTCAAACTCTTTGGCTACAGGGATTTGTGACGCCGGCTGCAGCTCTTCTGATTTCTGCTGCAGCCTTTTGGGGGCATATTTACTCAGCGTTATGTCTGTCCTAGTCACCGAATGAAGAGTCAAACATTCATTTTGTAGCATTTCTTTCCATCCCAATGCACACTGGTCAGTTACTGGGAGATGCAGGTGTGCCATGGCGTGGAATAATGACAAGCAGAGGCGCACTTAAAGTTGCGGTAACAAACTTTACTGAAGCGCATGGCTCTGACACAAGCTTATGGTGGTTGTAGATAGCATAATTACATGGCCCATAATCATACTGGAATAGTCTCTCAATATGAGTGCATGTAAATTAACGGTCGTTCAACAACTTTGGAAGGTGGCAGGTTGCCCCCAAATGTGTATAGTCAACCATCTACAGTACAGTATCTTAGGGTGGGTCCATATCATGTTTTATGCCTCTGTTTGACATATACTTTAGAAAAAAAGATACAAAAACGCAGCACACCACTTTCTTGTACGAGTCCGGTAAAAAAAAGTGTACTTTTTTTTACAATAGAACTCTATGGTGAACAAATGCCACTGTACGGCATCAGTCTGAGGCAACATATACTGTATGTTTTTTGGATACGCTAAACGGATGGGAAAAACATGATGTGAACCCACTCTTAAAGGCACATTAGTCCCAAAGGGGACTTCCCTGATGCAAGTGTTCTATTCTATTTCTGGTTTCACATTCAGCCTGCTTCCACTACACTTGTTTATAGGAGCTTCTGCCCACTGCTGCCTCATAGGTGGCTGCACCCAATTCCAGTTCTTCTGATCTTCACTCATGGGGGCACTGACTCAGTCAGTCACTCTCTGCCGCAACAAGACTTATTCAGTATCTGAACCATTTTCACTTAGCTGGAGATCCCTCACCACTGTTATGACTGGTAGTGTCTGCTACTTGGACCTCCACCATCCTTTAAATACTGATCTGCTCCATTATGCTCTGATCACTGCAGCTATGGTGACCTCCACTTTACATTACCCCAGAACAGTTGTTGTATAATGTTCTTGTTCTGTAAAAACGGTTCTTGTTATGTAATGTTATGTGGTGTAATTTAATAGCTTATAATTAGAGATGAGCGAATCATTCAAAAAATTATTCGCCGAACATTCGCCGAAGTTTTCCTAAGATTTGTATATTCGACGAATAGATTCGTTGTATTTGCGTATTATGTGCTATTAGCGAACATTTGCGCACTAATAACAAACGTATATTTAAAAAACGTACGCAACTTCTTGAAGATGTACGCATGAGCGTACAAATAGCTTACGAATCCTCAGCGTTCTATTGTCTACGCGATTACGTAATACGCAGGCATGTACGACGAGAGGCCGCGGCGTGCACTCCTCAGAGGCAGAGCGAATATTCGAAAATGGCATCCAGACGATCCTCATCATTTAGCTCTGCTGCACAGCTGAAATACATAGTCCGGCTGATGGACCGCCAGGATTACGATTTACGATGGCACATACCGCCACCCGCACCAGCATAAAAAGGAGGTGATCCAGCAGGTGATCCGAGGCTTGCGCCATCGTTTCGACACTTTGCGGACCCCGGGCCAGATCCAGCGTAAATGGTCAGATCTGAAATCGCCCTCAGAGGCAGTATGTATATTTGAGGTAGAACAAGTAAGGTGCTGTCTATCCGGCTAAGTGCATAGTACAACCATCCACCATACAAGAAAGTGAATATGAGGACACATTGCGGTACCTGTAAAGAAATACACACAATGGGCAATATACTTGAAAACGTTGCTAAAGGTAAAAACATTAGTGCAAACAATCCAGTGCAAACAATATAGTCCAAATACATTATATGTATAATATAAACATTTTAAATATCACCTAACTAGTATGCTCACTGACATGTTTAAGTCTCTTTTCTTCTGACACTTGTCATAGAACTGGAGCAGAGTCCCAAACTCAGTTGCAATTTGTAATCCACATAGGTAAAATTGTAATCCAAATGGGTAAAAAAATAGCAGCAAAGGTTCCTTAAAAAACCCTCTTTCAAGGGGCTCCCCAATAACCTGAAAAGGGGGAAAAAAGGGATGAGGCGCACGTATGCGCAACTTGGTTAAAACTTTTTTTTTGATGGTGGGAGTCCAGACAATTTATGTCCATCTGGGTGAGGACAAACGCAGGGCAACAAAAATAAAAACACACGCCAACTAGTGCTCACCCTTCAAGTTAAGTCCACGTTGTGGCTCCCATAAAAGCTGCAGGATCCTTAGTCCAGCAGGTCCTCTTCACTGCTGCTGGAGCTAAAAGACATGAGAGGGCGCTCCTGCCTCATGAAAACGACACTGGCTGCGGCAGCAGACCCCCACCGACCTCCCAGGGATGGTCTTGGTAGTGACCGGGCAGTCACACTGGCAAGGGCCATGGCAACTTGGGCCTTGCCCATTACCTTGTAGTGTCCAGATCCTCCCGCCGGTATACAAGGTGACAGAATCTCCGGCTGTAAGGGCTCTGGTAACAGTCTTCCGCGAACGGTGGACTGTGCGGCCTGCACCTGCCATGGCAGTTGGTATTGTACCACCGATGGCTGGTACACAAAACTGTTGGTGGTCATCTGTCCCACATGAAGCATCGGCGGCGGTGGCAAATCTGGTATCAGGGTTTCCAGCTGAGCTTGTGATTTCTCCTCAGATCGCAGAGTCCCATCATTGGTCTCATGGGAACACTGAGCCTCTTCTGCTGCAGGAGTAGCTGGTAGCTTAAGGAGTTTCACCCCAGTAGCAAATGGGCCTTGGAGGCTCTTCATGGGGGTATACTCCACGTAATCCCCTGCATGGAGATTGTGGCGGACGGGCGGAAGATACGGCCGCTTTACAGAACGGCGGTTTACGTATAATTCTTCCGCCGTCTCCTCATTGCCGATAAAACCTACTCCCCGTTCCACACTGAACCAAATAACGGTACCCCTTCGGCGCTCCACCTTAGGGTCACCGGACCGTGGGTGCTCCAAAACCTGCAGAACCCACTCCTCTACCAGCTTTTTGTATTCCCAGAGAGTCAGGGCGTTCCGGGTGACAGCCTCGGGGACCATTGAATTTTGCCGAAGGGAGTAGTCCTTCCGCGGCGGAACGGTAACTCCTGCCGCCTCCGCCGTGCCTGACTTCATAGGCTGCCGGACATGTTGAGAGACGTAGATCTCCTCCGGTTCCTTCTCCTCATAGGGGTCGGTGCCCCACAC
This sequence comes from Rhinella marina, assembly GCA_900303285.1. Classification (NCBI taxonomy): domain Eukaryota; kingdom Metazoa; phylum Chordata; class Amphibia; order Anura; family Bufonidae; genus Rhinella; species Rhinella marina. The sequence continues at coordinate 17,399 of ONZH01018480.1, forward strand.
CATGCCTCCCCAGTCAGGGCCTCGCTGTGTCGCCATCTTAATTTCCTGAGTTGCCTCGTCTTCCTCGTGCGCTGGAGAAGGGGGCGGAGCTACCAGGGAGGAGTCTGCAACACAAATGAAATGAATTCGTACACAACAGCGTATAGAGTAACTTATACGACGTAGCAATAGTGTATAATTGACAGGACAAGCTACATAGCGAATGCTACAAAGCCGAAGCGAATCACCTAATATTCGGATTCGCTTCGCAGCTAAAAATTCCCAAGATTCGATACGAATCAACGAATCGACGAATCGCTCATCTCTACTTATAATGTACTCAGTATAGTTCTGTGGATCTGTCAGGGTTAATAATCCTGACTCAGCCCCTGCATGAAGTTGGGTGTGGGACTTGGGTCTGCCCCTAGTTCAGTCTAGAGTTGGCAGCAGAAGTGAGAGGATGTTCCATGTGCTCTATCCTCAGAGTACTAGGCCTGAACTCTAGACAATTTCTATCTCAGAGTGATCCATAGAAAGAAACCCATCTCTTCTTCACAGTACTTAAAAAAAGAGAGAGAAAGAACTAAGAAGGTCCAGAATCTGCATGGTCGAGCATTGGAGTTGGAGTCAGTAAGGTATTTGCTGTTTAAGGGCTCATTCAGGCGACCATAAAACAAACTATGGATACCAGCCATGTGTGTTATGGGACGGCCTGCCCAATGATAAAAATGTCTATTGCAGACAAGAACAGGACATGCTCTATCATTGTTGCGGGCCACAGAATGGAAGTACAGATCCGGACAGCACACAGTGTGCTGCAAGCATTTTTTGTTGCCCCATTGAAATGAATGGGTCCTTATCTGTTCCTCAAAATTGTGGGACAGATGTGTGAATGGGCCCTATGGCTGAGAGAGACCTTACTGCAGTGAGAGGGACATTGCTAAAACACCCTTCACATACCTCCCAACTGTCCCGGATTGCAGTGGCAGTCCCGGTGTCCCGGTATGGGGGAGGTATCTCCCGGTTTCTGGAAGCTGTCCCTGCGTCCGTAGGACGCAGAGACAGTTGCCTGAATGGTGATGAAGCAGAGAGCCAGCATCGGCTCGCTGCTTCATCCATTCTCCCTCCCATCCTCTGTGCAGGCTCTCCGTACCTCCAGGCGGCTCTCCACACCTTCGGTCTGGGAGGGGGCCGGCCGTCAGTCAGCCTTGTCTCCGCCCCCTCCAGACTAGAGAAGAAGATGTCCTGCTGGTGATGCTGCTAGGAAGAAGGTAAGTATTATGGCAGTGCACAATGTGGGCATATTACTGGGGGCACAACATAAACTGCAGAGCACAATGTGGGCATATTACTGGGAGCACAACATAAACTGGGGAGCACAATGTGGGCATATTACAGGGGGGCACAATGTGGGCATATTACAGGGGGGCACAATGTGGGCATATTACAGGGGGGCACAATGTGGGCATATTACTGGGAGCACAACATAAACTGGGGGGCACAATGTGGGCACATTAGTGGGTGCACAACATTACTGGGGAGCACAATGTGGGCGTATTACAGGGGGGCAAAAAGTGGGCATATTACTGGGGGAACACAGCTGGTCATATTACTGGAGGCACATAACAGGGTATATTACCGGGGGCAGATAACAGGACATATTACTGGGGGCACATAACTGGGCATATTACTGGGGGCACAGCTGGTCATATTACTGGGGGCACATAACTGGGGAATAATTACTATGTGGGGCAGTAAGGGGACTGAGTGGGATTAGGTGTATAGTTATGCTTTGGGCGGAGTTAGAGACGTGGCCTAGTGGCGAATAATTTGCTGCGGCGCACGCCGCACAATTTGTCCCTCTTTGTCCATTTCCAAAGTTGGGAGGTATGCTTTCACACTTGGACATGGTTTGGCCCACCATTTTAATGCTGTACTCCTCATCTGGGAATTAAAGCTGTCATTGCAAGAGTAATATTTTCTAAAAAAAAGACTTTGGAGAAATAGAAAGAAGGAGAACTACTATGGCCTACATCCATGCATTGCTACCTGTGAATGATTTGGAACTGTTTTAATACTGTTGGATATATTACAACACCCATTCTGCACTTTAGTAAAAAGAGACATTTATTTTCTACAATTGGCCTGGTCACTGACTCCAGACTCCACTGCACCTACATCTCTTGCCTTGCACGCGCACCTAACCCATAACACCAAGAGCACCCCCAACTACCATCAGGCAAAAGCCCCAACATCAGGGTGTGCCCCGGGGGAAGAAAGGGTGCACCCTCCTACTAGAGATGAGCGAATCTATTCGCCACTTCGTAGATTCGTTGCGAATCTTTCAAATTTCCTACTCCGAGGCAAATCCGGATTTTTTCAGATTTGCTTCATATTATTCGGAAATGTTCTTAAAATTTTGAATGCTAACACTACGTACACTACGTACACAACGTACTCATTCTTCTTGCATCCCCCCCCTTACCCGCCCCCCTGAAGCGGGAAAATGACGATATGCCCCCCTCAGAAGCGGGGAAAAACCGGCCCACCAGGAACTAACTATTTGCACGTATAGGGAGTGAAGACTCCTCCCTCATTACTCTGCCCTCCTCTCCAGTTCAAGCCAGCGGTGAAAAAGATACCACAGCATGGTGAAACAACTGCAACCAAAGTGGGGGAAGATCGTGTTTGGTAACGAGTACCCCGAACCACCGCCTGCTCCAGAGATCAGAGCATTACAATTGTGCAAGCCAGTCTCACCGGCTCCTGACTTGATGTTTGATTTGCCGGTTGGTGCGGCGGAGGCGGCTGGAGGGTCCACTTTGCCGCCCAGGAGGAGAGCAACAACCACACCTTCCATGCGGCAGAATCCCATTGTGCCTGCAGCCGTGACAACCCATGCCCAGACCCTATGGGACTATAAGAAAGCGGTGGAGGACTGGGTCATCCAAGTGCATGACCATCCGAGGCCAGGAGACCCTACGCTGGAAAGGCGCAAAGGAACCGTCATCTGGTTTTCGGTGGAGAGAGGCAGTGGCTTCCTTGCAGATGACGAGGACGGCGAGGAGTACTACTATGTGTGCCACAGGTCTGTCAAACGGCCTTACCTGCCCCAAGCCCGTCATAGCCTATAAGTGGGAGATCAGGTGGAATATACCTCCATGGCATCCCTGAAAGGCCCCTTTGCTACTGGGGTAACATTATTATCAAAGCCCCTGGTACCTGCATCACCACCAGAAGTTTGGCCAGAGGAACCACCAGGTGAAGGACCCGTGCGCTGCCTACAGGAGTCACCAGATGGCACCCTCCATTTCAGGGAGAAGCCACAGCCGGAGCTTCTGATCCCTGGATTGCCACCACCACCACAGTCCTTTCAGCTGGGTCAGCTGACAACATCATCGTTTACTTTCCAGTCCACGGTGATCCACCAGTACCAACTACCCTGGAAAATGAAGTCAGCAGCAGCCCGGGGAGCTGGTGCTTCTTTCCTGGGTGCAACCTTGCCTCTACCGCTGCAGTCAGAAGTCCTTACCCCTGCTGTCTTGGCAGGAGTATCCGGAAAAGTGAAGGCTCAAGGGGCTGCAGCGCTCACCGGCGTGACCACTACCCGGACATGGTCAAGTCCGACTTCTCGCAGAAGAGGGTAGTGGAGCTCCACTACAGCAGCTAGCTTGGCCTACAGGAGGCAGGCGTGTCCTCTAATGTCATTCAGCAGCAGTTCCAGCGAGGAGGACTTCAGGTCCCTCATCTGAGGAACCCTTCTACTGGCTGGCAGTCTGGCTGATTTAAAGGACACCTCTGGACCTATGGGAACCACAACATGGACTGCACCTGACGGGTGAGAGCTAGTTGGCACTTGTTTTTAGTTTATGTTGTTTTTATTGCCCCCTGTTTCACTCTCACCCAGATGGACATGGCTTGTCAGGACTCCTCCCCCCCCATTCTGCAGAAAATTCCCAGTTGCGCCTAAGCGCGCCTATTTTCCTTCCCCCCCCCCTTCTCAGGTTATTTGGGAGCCCCATTTGCAAAACAGGTTCTCTATTTGCTGCTCTTTTATATTATCCATGTGGATTACACGTTACCTGTTTGGATTACAAAATTACCTCACGTGGATTACAATTGAATTTTGGACTGTGTTCCAGTGTTTTATCATGCCAAGCAGCCACGAGGAGAGACTCAAACGTATATCTGAGCCTATTATGCTTGCAAATGTGAAATTGATTTTTGGGGGAGAAGATGGCTAGAAGGCTGGAGGAGTGTTTAAACTAAGGACTGGCGGGGAGGGTAACTACATTATAGATGGGGAAGATAGCGCAGATAGAGACCTGGGGCAAGGTAATGGAACTGGGGGAGGAATGGAAGGAGGAACTAGAACAGATCAGAAGGAAAGGTGTAGGGTAAGAAATATACATCAACCTCTTAATTGTATGTACACTAATGCCAGAAGCCTAGCTAATAAAACTGGTGAACTGGAATTAGTGATGTGTGAGGAGAACTATGACATAGTGGGAGTAACTGAGACATGGCTGGATGATAGCTATGACTGGGCAGTCAATGTACAGGGTTACAATCTTTTTAGAAAGGATCGTCAAAACCGGAGAGGGGGAGGGGTCTGCCTTTATGTAAAGTCGTGCCTAAAGCCCACACTCCGGGAAGATATGAGTGAGGGACATAAAGATGTGGAGTCACTGTGGGTAGAAATAAATGGAGCCAAAAACAATAATAAAATACTAATAGGAGTTTATTATAAACCACCTAATATACCAGAGTCCACAGAAAATCTACTTCTAAATGAAATAGACGAGGCGGCAAAACATAATGAGGTCGTTATTATGGGGGACTTCAACTACCCAGATATAGACTGGGAAACTGAAACCTGTACATCTCATAAAGGAAACAGGTTATTGGCAATAACCAAAGACAATTACCTTTCCCAACTGGTTCAGGACCCCACTAGAGGGACGGCCATACTGGACTTAGTATTAACCAATAGACCTGACAGAACAACAGATGTGCAGGTTGGGGGACACCTGGGAAACAGTGACCATAACATAATAATCTTCCAATTGTCATTCAAAAGAGTGTTTCTTCAGGGAGGAACAAAAATACCAAACTTCAAAAAAGCTAAATTTAGCCAACTAAGAGAGGCCATAGGCCTAACTAACTGGGACAAAGTCCTCAAAAATAAAAATACAGCCACAAAATGGGATATTTTTAAAAGCATCCTAATATCTAATTGTGAGAGGTACATACCGTATAGGAATAACATGATAAGAAACAAGAAAAAAACAATGTGGATAAATAGAATTGTAAAGAAAGCGATAAATGACAAACAGAAAGCATTTAAATCACTAAAACAGGAGGAGAGCGAGGAAGCATTGAAAAACTATAAGGAAAAAAATAGAATATGTAAAAGACAAATAAAAACAGCCAAACTAGAGACCGAGAGATTAATCGCCAAAGAAAGTAAAACTAACCTTAAAATGTTCTTTAATTATATAAATACTAAAAAGTATAAAGCTGAAGGTGTCGGCCCCTTACAGAGTAATGAGGGGGGAGTTGCAGAGAGCGATGAGGAGAAAGCGAAGCTACTAAATAACTTTTTCTCCACTGTATTCACTGAGGAAAATAAACTGTCAGATGAAATGCAGAGTATAAAAGTAAATTCCCCTTTAAAAGTGTCCTCTCTGACCCAGGAAGAGGTACAGCAACGTCTTAAAAATATTAAAATAGACAAATCACCAGGACTGGATGGCATACACCCCCATATCCTAAGAGAATTAAGTAATGTCATCGACAGACCCTTATTTCTGATATTTAAGGACTCTATACTGACGGGGAGTGTTCCACAGGATTGGCGCATAGCAAATGTGGTGCCAATATTCAAAAAGGGTCCAAAAACAGAGCCTGGAAACTATAGGCCGGTAAGTTTAACTTCTGTTTTCTGATAGATGCTATCTTGGAGTACCTCAATGAAAATAAGCAAATAACTCCGTATCAGCATGGCTTCATGAGGGATCGGTCATGTCAAACCAATTTAATCAGTTTCTATGAGGAGGTAAGTTCTAGACTGGACCGTGGCGACTCAATGGATGTCGTATATTTGGACTTCTCCAAAGCGTTTGACACTGTACCACATAAAAGGTTAGTATATAAAATGAGAATGCTTGGCCTGGGAGAAAATGTCTGTATGTGGGTAAGTAACTGACTCAGTGATAGAAAACAGAGGGTGGTTATTAACGGCACATACTCAGATTGGGTCACTGTCACTAGTGGGGTACCACAGGGGTCTGTATTGGGTCCTATTCTCTTCAATATATTTATTAATAATATTGTAGAAGGTTTGCATAGTAAAATATACATTTTTGCAGATGACACTAAACTGTGTAAAGTAATTAACACAGAGGAGGGCAGTGCACTGCTACAGCAGGATCTGGATAGACTGGAGGCTTGGTCAGAAAAGTGGCAGATGAGGTTTAACACTGACAAATGTAAGGTTTTGCATATGGGAAGGAATAATGCAAGTCACCAGTACATACTAAATGGTAAAGCATTGGGTAACTCTGACATGGAAAAGGACCTAGGAATTTTAGTGAACAGCAAACTAAGCTGTAGAAGCCAGTGTCAGACAGCTGCTGCCAAGGCCAATAAGATAATGGGTTGCATCAAAAGGGGCATAGATGCCCGTGATGAGAACATAGTCCTGCCACTTTACAAATCACTAGTCAGACCACACATGGAGTACTGTGTACAGTTCTGGGCTCCTGTGAACAAGGCAGACATAGCAGAGCTGGAGAGGGTTCAGAGGAGGGCAACTAAAGTAATAACTGTAATGGGTGGACTACAGTACCCAGAAAGATTATCAAAATTAGGGTTATTCACTTTAGAAAAAAGACGACTGAGGGGAGATCTAATAACTTTGTATAAATATATCAGGGGTCAGTACAGAGATCTCTCCCATCATCTATTTATCCCGAGGACTGTGACTGTGACGAGGGGACATCCTCTGCGTCTGGAGGAAAGAAGGTTTGTACATAAACATAGAAGAGGATTCTTTACGGTAAGAGCAGTGAGACTGTGGAACTCTCTGCCTGAGGAGGTGGTGATGGTAAGTTCACTAAAAGAGTTCAAGAAGGGCCTGGATGTATTTCTGGAGGGTAATAATATTACAGGTTATAGTTACTAGAGATGGGTCGGTTGATCCAGGGAGTTATTCTGATTGCCTGATTGGAGTCGGGAAGGAATTTTTTCCCCTAAAGTGAGGAAAATTGGCTTCTACCTCACAGGGTTTTTTTTTTGCCTTCCTCTGGATCAACTTGTAGGAAAACAGGCTGAACTGGATGGACAGATGTCTTTTTTCGGCCTTACAAACTATGTTACTATGTTACTATGTTACTATGATTACACTAAAATGTTTGCATTTTACCTAGGGAGCATTGGTGTGCATGACACTTCTCCTACACTGCAGGTGTAGCGATTGGCACATCTCCAATTGGTGGCAGACAACAGGAGAAGAACATCAGCAATGGCAGGTGTTGAGGCATCATATAAGGATAAAATAAGGCATTATATGCATAATTGATGACAGTTTAGGGGAACAAAACAAGCAGTTTCATAATACTATACTAAAAACAGTTTAGGAGATTAAAACCAAATGTTGTACTAAGGAAATCCAGAAAGGCAGTAACCTGAAGTAAAAGAGCAGTGGTTAGGGAGCTAAGATTTTGAAGATAGGCCGTGTATGGATGCGCACTCCTGATATACCCACAAAACGTTGTAGGAAGTATGGGAAGAGGAGAAAGAGACTATAGGTTCCGGTAAAGATGATCACTGCTGAGACACAACCCCAAGCCAGTGCAATAATCCTGGAAATAAGGAAAAGCGCGCTTCTTTCAAGGAGGATCTGAGCAAGAAAATTGTATCTATACAGATTTAAAAGGATTGAACCCAATAGGTAGCCATTTCTGGCAACATTAGCAAAATGTAAAGAAAAAATGGTGAAGGTTTAGGTACACTTTAACTTTTTGAGTCATACCATCACAATGAACAGAAAGAGTCGCCACTCTGACCCAATCAATGATCAATGCAATGCACTTCTGTTGGCATCTTTATCTAGTCCTATCAAGAAACAATAGAGCTGTCATGCTGTTATCTTAATTCTACAACTACTATTATCATGAGGATTACCCTTCAGATAACACCTTCCCCTCACAGAAGCAGTAAGCTGACAATAGATTACCTATCACTATAAGATGTCTTATCATTTCTGTTGACTGCTACAGAAGGACAGTATTTTGTATTTCATTTTCATGACATAGCACTGCCAAAATTAAAAGGAAAAACAGCCCAAATTTGTTTTCGAAAAAAAATAATACCTCTTTCTAATGGAAGTATTTCATTTAATCATAGGAGACGTCTGGTATCACAACACTGTATACTAATTTTATTGTGTAATTGTTCATTAGATTTAGGTGGGAAGTAGAGATGAGCGAATCATCCAAAATTCACTTCGCCAGATATTCGTCGAACTTTTCAAAAGATTCGTACAAATCATACGTTATTATGTGGTGTTTTGTGAACATTCGAGCACTAATAACGAACGTACAGTTGTTAAAGGTACGCAACTTACAGTGGGGAAAAAAAGTATTTAGTCAGCCACCAATTGTGCAAGTTCTCCCACTGCTGCTTAAGCCAGTACATATCCGGGCCCATCTGAAGTTTGCTAGAGAGCATTTGGGTGTTCCAGAAGAGTATTGGGAGAATGTCATATGGTCAGATGAAACCAAAAACATCACTGCTCTAGAGGAGATCTGCATGGAGAAATGGGCCAACATACCAGCAACAGTGTGTGCCAACCTTGTGAAGACTTACAGAAAACGTTTGACCTTTGTCATTGCCAACAAAGGATATAAAACAAAGTATTGAGATGAACTTTTGTTATTGACCAAATACTTATTTTCCACCATAATTTGCAAATAAATTCTTTAAAAATCAGACCATGTGATTTTCTGGATTTGTTTTCTCATTTTGTCTCTCATAGTTGAGGTCTACCTATGATGTCAATTACAGGCCTCTCTCATCTTTTTAAGTGGGAGAACTTGCACAATTGGTGGCTGACTAAATACTTTTTTTCCCCACTGTATGTGAACACATACGCATGAGCGTACAAATTTCATACGAAAATGACGGGCTTTGTTGGAGTGGAATGGTGGAGCAGGAGGAAAGCTCTGAGTCTGACCTCTGGCTACATGATACTGTATCAGCAGATGATAGCAGATCATACAGCTGTGATTGAGATGAGTGTGCCATCCACTCCACTACCTCATCCACTTTCTCCTCCACTACAATTTTGCACCTTGACGGGTTAGCCTGGTGGAACAGTGGCCAACTATTGAAAATTCTACAAGTAGAAGCTCCGGCTACAGGTCCTTTGGCACTGCTACCCTGTGCCACCTTCTCCTTTTTTTTGGAGCTCGAGGTCTGGCTGGAACCCTTTTGCTTTTCCATGCCAGACATTTTTCACTTTACTGTGGCCCTGCAGCTGGTCTTTGTCTCTCTCCCTGTCTCTCTCCCTGTCTCTCTCCCTGCCTGATTAATTACTAGCCCTGCATTGGCCCTCCAGTATCCCTGATATGTGTAATATAGATTCCCAGAACAATTACACCCCAATTTTAACAAAACAGTTCTCTGTCTCTCAGAACTTCACAGACAGTGCTTTTGCTCGTTTCAGCAGTCGCAGCACAACTGATGCATCACTGGCTTACCGAGCCTGAGCCAATCAGAGAAAGCCCTTCTCACTAGGTCAGGTGACCGCTTTCTTCCCAGGCTTTATGCCGCACGAATAACGAACAGTAAAAGTTTGCTAATTAACTGAATTCGTGCACATCAGCGTATAAAGTAACTTATACGTAACATTAGCGTACAATTTATCGGACAAGTACGTAGCGAATGCGTGCAAAGCTTTAAGAACATTTTTGAATCTAACGAAGCGAATCTCAAAAAATCCGGATTCGCTTCGCAGCGGAAAATTTCTAAGATTTGTATCGAATCTACAAAGCAGCGAATAGATTTGCTTTTTTCTAGTGGGAAGTATATCCTGAAGAAAATATAGCAGTACTTTAGACAGATTTAGGTTCCTTAGAATGAACAGGAAGACATCAGGGATGGGCAGCTGCAAACCTATATGGCCTATATCTATCAAGCTGATAAAATCCTCCTGTGGGAAATATTGTGGTTTATTCCAAGAAGCTAGTATATCAAACTGTCAAGATTATATTCTATTCATAAATCAGCAGAGAAGATAAATACTGTGCTGGGAGAGCAGCAGATAAATTCAGACCTTTACTTTTCTATGTTACTTGTTCTATACATATTTTATTGAGTATCTAGAAAGGAAACAATTCATGGTATGTTCTTTAAATTTTATCCACCAGTCTGCCTTAATGTTTCTATATTAACTTATTTGATATTAAGGCTACTTTCACACTAGCCTTTTTTAAATTCCGGTATTGAGTTCTGTCATAGGGGCTCAATACCGGAAAAAAACGCCTCAGTTTTGTCCCCATTCATTGTCAATGGAGACAAAACTGAACTGAAGACAACAGAATGCTCCTGAAAGCATTCCGTTCCGTCTTCAGACCAGAGAACAAACCGCAGCATGCTGCGGTTTTCTCTCCGGTCCAGGCATCCGCACCAAGACGGATCCGGAATGACCCCCAATGCAAGTCAATGGGGACGGATCCGTCTGGTGTGACCACAATGGTAAACGGATCCGCCCTCCATTGACTTTCAATGGAGTTCAGGACGGATCCGTCACCTACACATACATACAGACATACATACAGGCAGACATACAGACAGACAGACATACATACATACACATACACACAAACACATACATACTTACATACTCCAGGCAGGCAGGCAGGCCATACGTCTTCACGCCCAGGAGGCGCGCAGCTATGACAATTCCCTACAGCGCCCAGCTGCGCGCCTCCTGGGATCCGGACTGCCGCTAGTGTGAAAGAGGCCTAACCCTATTAAACCTGGCATACTGCCTGGTAGGGCTCATCATGCTGATTAAAATGATACTTTTCTTTTGTCTGTATGCTAAACAGCTGTAGAGATACAGTATTTGTGTTTTATTCATATGCAAATGAGCAATTGCAGGACCAGGGTGTGGGCTGAATCCTTGGAGCACTGCTATGTAACACCCTCTGTGCTCGGCACACTCCCCCTTGATTGACAGGGCTAGACATCATCATGGCGAGGGCAGAGCTGCGTCCTAAACATTTAAACCATTTTAAAACATGATCTATGTTTTAAAATAGTTTTAATTTTTAAAAATCAAATCCCGAAGTTATTCACCGATGTCCCACAAGACTTCAGTGATAACTCACTTTGTCTCGCCAGAGCCATGCTAAAAAAGCAGTGAGGCTGCCTCACAGAATAAACCTTGTAAGTTCAGCAGCTAATACTATATGAGTACAGATAATGTAGTAGATGTCACCTGCAGTCCTATGTAGCACCACAGATAACACAGTGATAACTCTCTGATTACAAATAATATAGTAGATGTTACCTGCAGTCCTACAGTATGTAACACCACAGATAACACAGTGATACCTCTCTGAGCACAGATATTTTGATCCTGTCAGGATATGATGCTCATAAAAGGTGTCTGTGAGGTACTAGCACGATACATAGCTGACAATAGGCTGTTATAAGTCATCCATATCATGCTATTACCTCACAGATACCGTTTCATCAGTATTATATATCCTCTATTATCGATAATATATTGTTTTATATCATGGGTAAATATTGTTTTTTTCTATACAAAAAATGTCTTTGATTGCCTCCACTACAATGTTTATGGTGCTCTGCAGCTCTGACGCTGACTTTTAACAGTTGATCAATGGGGCTGCAGAATATTGGACCCGTACAAAGCAGCTAGTGATGGCCTATCTTGAGGTTACACCATCTAATATATAAAGCTGAGTGTATGTATGTATGTATGTCCGCTAAAGGAATCCGCACCATCGCAGCTACAATCACAAAATTTAGCACATAGGTACATCAGGTGTCCGGGAAGGTTTTAGAATGGGTCTCAGCTCTCCAGGGCGTACCGTTCCTGAGATAGTCCCAAAAAAATGCATTAGCCAATAGAAGCCTGGTCACATGACCCTTATCAGCCAATATAAGTTCGCAGGCTGTTAGTCTCCATACACACAGCTTCACATCAGGTTTCCATAACAACCCAGCCATTTGTTTTCACTACTGTTGGTCTGCTTTAAAGGGGCAGAGTGCTGTGGAGGACACTGTTAAAGAGGTATTCCAGTTACCATAAATATACCATATTTTTCGCTTTATAAGACGCACCCGATAATAAGACGCACACCAGATTTTAGAGTAGGAAAAAAATATTTTTCATCAGACCTCATATCAGACCCCCCATAAATTTCAGGACATCACATCAGACCCCATCAGACCTCAGATCAGCCCATTGTGCCCCTATCAGACCTCAGATCAGCCCACTGTGCCCCCATCATACCTGATATCAGTCCACTGTGCCCCTATCAGACCTCAGATCAGTCCACTGTGCCCCCATCAGACCTCAGATCAGCCCACTGTGCCCCCATATCAGCCCACTCTGCCCCTATCAGACCTCAGATCAGCCAACTGTGCCCCCATCAGACCTCAGATCAGCCCACTGTGCCCCCATATCAGCCCACTGTGCCCCCATCAGACCTCAGATCAGCCCCCATATAAGCCCACTCTGCCCCCATCAGACCTCAGATCAGCCCATAAATTAGCCAACTCTGCCCCCATATGAGGCCACTGTGCCCCCATATGAGCATACTCTGCCCCCATCAGACCTCAGATCAGCCCATCAGAATAAAATAAAAAAAACTCTCACCTCTCCTGCGCCGCGGCTCCACTCTGGGTCCGACGTTCTTCTGTCGGCACCTTATACATACTAGTGAGCGCTTCCATAATGGAAGCGTTCACTAGTATTCGCTTTCTAAGACGCATGGCCATTTTCCCCCTACGTTTGGGGGGAAAAAAGTGCATCTTATAAAACGAAAAATACGGTACCTTATGTTTTAGACTAATTCATCATCAATCATTCATTACCTAATATAATGTAAATTTCACATATTTACCATTCAGTAGTAATAAAAGATGTTTTCTTCCACTGCTACCCACTGTGTTTCCTCATAAATTACCATTGCATCGACCTGTAATTCAGGCCACCCTCAAAAGAAGGACTTAAAAGTCCGCCCCCAGGTCCTGCTAAGCCACGCCCCAGACTCAACCAGGCCACGCCCCCTCCTACTCCACAGCCGACGGGGATTGAAAATCACCTTCTGTCAGCTGCAGCAGGGCTCCAGATGGCGACCAAAATGGTCGCAAATGCGACTTAGATTTTACAAAAAAGTCTTGTCGCCATTTGCGCCTGGACCCGACCGCATTTACTGATGCTAGGCTGCGCTATTGCACAGCCTAGTATCAGAGAACATGGAGCAGATAAAATAAAAAAACCCTTACCTGTCCTGCACCGCGGCTCCGCTCCGGGTCCGACGCTCCTCTGTCTTCCGGGCGGCTCTGCACTGTCCTGACGGCGTACAGCGTCAGGACGTAGTGCGCGTACTCTGACCTGACGCTGTACGCAGTCAGGTGATAGTGCAGCGCCGGGAGGACAGAAGAGCGCTGGACCCGAAGCGGAGCCGCGGCGCAGGACAGGTAAGAGATTTTTTTATTTTATTCTGATGAGGACACAGTGGGCTGATCTGAGGTCTGATGGGGGCACAGTGGGCTGGTCTGAGGTCTGATGGGGCCACAATGGGCTGGTCTGAGGTCTGATGGGGCCACAATGGGCTGATCTAAGGTCTGATGGGGGCACAGTGGGCTGATCTAAGGCCTGATGGTGGCACAATGGGCTGATCTGAGGTCTGATGGTGGCATAGTGGGTTGATCTAAGGTCTGATGGGGGCACAGTGGGCTGATCTAAGGTCCGATGGGGCCACAATGGGCTGATCTGAGGTCCGATGGGGCCACAATGGGCTGATCTGAGGTCTGATGGTGGCACAGTGGGCTGATCTAAGGTCTTATGGGGGCACAATGGGCTGATCTAAGGTCTGATGGGGCCACAATGGGCTGATCTGAGGTCCGATGGGGCCAAAATGGGCTGATCTGAGGTCCGATGGGGCCACAATGGGCTGATCTGAGGTCCGATGGGGCCACAATGAGCTGATCTGAGGTCTGATGAGGGCACAGTAGACTAATCTGAGGTCTGATGGGGGCACAATGGGCTGATCTAAGGTCTGATGGGCCACAATGGGCTGATCTGAGGTCTGATGGGGGCACAGTGGGCTGATCTAAGGTCTGATGGGGGCATAGTGGGCTGATCTAAGGTCTGATGGGGCCACACCCGCCTCCTGTAGTTGTATTAAACGTAGTTATCATCATTGGTGGCGCAGTGCGCCCTCCCCAGTAATAAAAACCCCAACCAGTATAATAATCATTAGTGGCTCAGTGCACCCCCCCGCCCCCCGTATTATTTATTGGTGGCGCAGTGCCCAACCCCCCCCAACTATATTAATCATTGGTGGCAGTGGCCACAGGGTCCCCTCCCCCCCTCACCCTCTTCATTGGTGGTTCAGTGGCAGTTCCGATCGGAGCCCAGCAATGTAATCGCGGGGCTCCGATCGGTTACAATGGCAACCAGGATGCTACTGAAGTCCTGGCTGCCATGATAAGCTCCCTGCTGCCCTGTGCACAAAGCCCAGGGCAGCAGGGAGAGTGCAAAGTCCTATTCATCCTGAACACACGCCGGGCGGCATCCGTGGTATTGCAGATCCGTACTTTTGCGGATCCACAATACTACGGCCGTCTGAATGGCCCCTTAATCACCCCCTTTCCCAATATACTATAAAATATATTAATAAATATCCGAAAAGTCCAAACTATTAAAATACAAAAAAAAAAATCTCCTATACGGTGAACACGTAAAAGAAAAAAAGAAAAATAACAATTTGCCATTTTTTAGTCACCTTGTCCCGCCAAAAAATAGGATAGGACAATTCTATTAATGGCCGGACGTTCCATCTCCTCCAAGTCTTTTTTTAAAATGATAATTATATGTATTTAAATTTTGCGCCTAAAAATTTTATTTGTCTCCTAAATTTTTCAGTTCAGGAGCCAATGGCTCCTAGGTATTTTTTTTAGTCTGGAGCACTGTGCAGGGGAGGGAGGCAGGGTGACTTTCTCACTGCAGCTCATGCTCAGACTGCACAGTGCTGCTGTCTGAGAGTGAGCTGTTCAAAAGGACATCCCTGTGTCCGTCCGACAGGGAGTCTGAAAGCTGGACTGTCCGGCCTAAAACCAGACCTCTGGCCACCCTAGGGGCAGGCTGCTGTTAGGGTGGCCAGACGTCCGGTTTTAGGCCAGACAGTCCAGTTTTCTGGCTCCCTGTCCTCCGTCTGGTGCAGTGCCTGGATGGACACAGGGATATCAACCCTTTCAGTAGCTCACGCTCAGACAGCAGCATTGTGCTAAGCGTGAGCTGCAGCAACTCACTGAGGCTTCTCTCACCCCCAGTCAGTCATTGGAGCCCGCAGACATGGCTCCCTGTGGTTGACTGAGGGGGAGACAAGCACCTGGCTGTCCCTAACTCACCTTCAGGTCAGGAACTTCTTCTTCTCCTCTGTGTCTTCACGGAGCCAGGGTGTGTGGCTTTATGTTTAGGGGTGTGGCTTCACGGGGACCGAGGGCGTTACTTCACATTTGGGGGCATGGTTGGTGAGGTCCGGCTTTCTGGGTTAAAGCCAGGGGCCACCCTAGCTGCTGTGGAGGTCACTGTTAAAGTGGCGGGCACTGTGGAGGACACTGTTAAGGGAGGAGGGGACTGTGGAGGCCACTATTAAAGGGGCAGCAGAGTACTGTGAGTTCACTGTTAAGGGAGCGGGGTACAGTGAGGTCTCTGTCAAGGGGGCCAGGAATGGTGGAGGTCAGTTAAGGCGACTGTAACCTATGGTTAGTGTTAAGGGGTGGGTGCTATGGGGTTCACTGTTAAGGGGGCGGGCCCCTGTGGAACTCACTGTTAAAGGGGCAGGCAGCTGTGAAGGTCAAAGTTAAGGGGGTGGGCTGCTGTGGAGGTCCCATTTTAAGGAGACAGGGCACTGTGGGTGGGGTCATTGTTAAGGAGTCAGGGTGCTGTAGAGGTTGCTCTCAATATATTTTAACAACACACACAAACATTAAATGAAATAGATGCAATATACCCGGGCGAATCCGGGTCCTTACCTAGTCACTTATAAAAGGCTGGACAACCCTTTTAACCCTTTCTCGACCAGCGCCGTACATGTACGGCGCTGGTGCGGTGCGGGGACATGACGCCCACTCGCCTGTGCGGCAGGCGTCATGGCCGGCAAGTCTCTGCTGTTTCTAACAGCAGAGACTTGCCGCTACTTACCGCCATCGGCGGCGTCTTCCTGGGCCTTCTGATGCCGTGATCACACGTGACGCGTACGCTTCCGGGTGGTGTACAGACGCCCCGAGTGGCCAATCATATGGTGAGGATTACAGTTTTCAAACTGTAATTCTTATTCTGGCCACTAGATGGCAGGCCAGGATAAGAAATGAGCAATTTTTGGATTTATCTCCATCTAGTAAATCCCTGATTGCTCATAAAGAAAAAAAAACACAATATATTAGCTCATATTTGAGCTTTAAAATAATCACAAAAAAAAATTTAAAAAATGTTAAAAAATATATAAAAAAATAAAAAAATATATAAAAGTTCAAATCACCCCCTTTCCGTATAATTAAAAAATAAATACCTAAATAACAATAAATATAGACATCATGGGTATCACCGTGACCAAAAACGCCCCTACTTTTAAAATATAAAAAAAAAATTCCAATACGGTGAATTGTGTGGAGGAAAAAAGCGTCCAAATGGCGATTCGCAGTTTTTTGTCGCTTTTTTTTCTAAAAAAAATAAATAAAAAGTGATCAAAAAGTCATATACACCCCAGAATGGTATCAATAAAAACTTCAGATCGCCCTTAAAAAAATGAGCCCCCATACAGCTCCGTACACATAAATACCAAAAAGTTATAGGGGTCAAGATATGACAACAAAAAAATAAAAGGCCAACTTTATAATTATTTTATCACTATCAAAACGCAGGAAAAACTATACATATTAGGTATCGCCGGATTCGTACTGACCAGTAGAATGAAAGTAACTGGTCAGTTTTAATGAATATCGAACGCTGTAAATAAGAAACCCGTAGAACTGTAGCGGAATAGCGTTTCTTTTTTGCAATTTCACCCGATTTGGAATTTTTTCCCACTTCCCACTACACCATATGCAATATTAAATGGTGGAGTTGGAAAGTACAACTTGTCCCTCAAAAAACAAGCCCTCATACAGCTATGTGAACAGAAAAATAAAACAGTTATGGCTGTTTGAAGGCAGGGAGCGCAAAACGAAAATGCATAACCGAAAAAACCTCCGGGGGTGAAAGGGTTAAAGACGGTCTGTTACCAGTTTTGAAAATACAACCTGTGTACCTGACACCAATGTTGTTTCACCCTTGAGTATTTCAGCATTTCTCTGATGTTTCTGCACCTCCTCCCCCCATTTCCCACATATGGCCCCCTTTATTTATGGTATTATAGATGCAAATGTAACATTGCTTCACCAGGAGGTCACAATAACTGAACCTTTCCTCGGGCGCTTATATATATGTATGTATTTTATTCCACAATAAAGGTCTCTGCATTTAGCAGTATGCACAGTTCACCAAATAAAAGTGCTCAGCTACTTTTTTCATTAATCTGTTAGCTGTATTAAACCCTTAGCTCCAAAGTGGAGAATCTGAATGTGCAAAAGCTATGTTGATTCTTGGTTATAGTAATCAACCTTCAACATTTGTTTTCGATCAAAAAAGACTATCCACTGTGCTGTTCAAGTCAGGATGCCATAAAGAGTAAAGACTGTGTATGTATTCAATTTTGGAAAGCAAACAAGATTGATAATTGAGATCACAACTTTTTCCTCAGGAGTAGCTGAAATTCAGAAACCACAGTAATACAACATGAGCGCTAAAAATTTCTTCATGAATGTAATAATCCAAATCTTGGCTGATGTAGCACATTCACAAATGAGATACAAAGGAGCCTGAAAGTTTGGCTGGGAATTCACAGAGAAATTGAAAATTGTGAGGAAAAGGAAAAATATTTCTATATGGAAAATAAACCTAAATATCAGATCTGTCTTTCAAAGTTCTGAGATTCCAGAGATTATGGAAACACAGTATGCGATCTCTCACTTTTCTGCAGAAATTAGCTTTCCGACATCAATGTAGGTGTTCTGTGAGGCATGTAGGACCTCCTTTGAGAGACTGACTGGTTGGAGAGTTTACTCTTCCTCCCCAGGCTCCCTTCTAAACTCCTCTCTAGGTTGTACAAATTTTTGTTGGAATCTGCCCCATTTGGTGCTCCTACATTCTCAGGGAATGGGAGATACAGCTTTCTAAACAATTCACCACTGAAGAGCAGACGTTTATTCTCCTAAACTCTCATAGTTTCTCAAGTTGTGTTAGGGTTCCGAAGAACTCATATAAAATATTAACTAGGTGATTTAAGACACCAGTGTTTGAGAAAAGAGTGCACTTATCTGACACAGATGAATGTTGGAGGTGCCAGAAAGCTCAGAGCACAATGTTCCACATTTTATTCTTTTACCCTGTATTAGATGATTATTTGTGAGGGAGACAGTAGAACAGATATGTGAAATAGATACCTCATTCACAGTAGAGACCATCTTGCTTTAGACTCCTACTACCTATTTCAGGCTAGCCAGACATGATTTAACAATTTGGCTCTTCACCATATCAAATTTAGTAATTCCTGTTCATTGGTGTTGTCTGCTCTATGTGTTCAAAAATGGCTTGAGAAAAAGGAATAAATTCGGAAGTTTGAGGAGACTCTGGCTTGGGAAGGTAGTTCCGAGATTTTTTTTGTCTCCACTTGGAGTGTATGGCATTCCTTCAAGGGATCTAGTCTTGCTGCAAATTAGTACTTAACCCCTTAATGACATGATGTAATTGTACGTCATAGCAGCAGGTGACATGCCACAATTTGATGTACTATTTACATCATGCCGAACAGTTCGGGGGCCCGACAGTCACTGATAGCCCGGCCCCTGGTGTATCCACCGACATCACTATAAAAGCTGACGCTGCGGTGACGGGGACACTATGGGTGAGAAGGCAGCCCGATGAGAACCTGCCTCTACAGAAGCCTAGGATTTCCAGCCACAGGCTGGGTCTCCTAGGAAACTTGTTAGTGTAGTGTAATTACATTACAGATGTATTGTAATGCATTGCAGAGGTGATCAGACTCCCAAAAGTTAAAGTCGAAGAGTGGGACAGAAATAAAGTTAAAAAAAAGTAAAAAAGAGTGTTTTTAATAATAAAAAATAAAGTTTCAAGTAAAAAAATAACACCCCTTTCCCTTATAGTTCAGGTTTGTTTCATACAAATCTACTAAAACAGCAGGTAGTGCCATTTTAGTGCACATGTTGGTGGGAAAAAAGAATGAGGGAGGAAGAAGGGTTCTCACATGACCCTGAGAGAACAGAGAGACAGCCTGGATGAGCCAATCAGTGCTGCAGCAGGGAGGTGCCCTAGCAGAACGTCATTCTGTGCTGGGCTGCACATAAAGGTGGATGGGTCTTACAGTGTCTGCCAGAAAAACCATCTTAGGGAGTAAAGGACAGTCGGAAATTCCACACGGTTGGAATTTAATCTTTTTTGGAGATTGTTCAATTGTTCAATTTAATTTGATTAAACCAGCACATGCTGTAGGTGATCAGTACACCAACACACAGGGTAGGGCAACAATTTACATGTGAGTGTTTATGTGAAAATAAGCATCAGGCCTCAATTGTCCATTTCCATTTATACTACATCCACATGATTGGTATGTTTTCTTTTTTGGTATTGTTCAATTTAATTAAACCAGCATATAGGTGATCAGTACACCAATACACAGGGTAGTGCAACAGATTATCTGTGAGTGATAACAAATTTAGGCCTAAATCCATTTCCATTTATTTCTGTCTCCACAAATTTCTAATCAAAATTTTTTGGAGGGGTTGTTGAAATTATTAAAACCAGCATATATGTGATTACTACACAAATACACAGGGTAGCGCACAATATTATCTGAGAGGCCCAAAAATATCAGGGCTACAGAAAGGTTCCAAACAAAAGACCCTGAGCCAGAATATGTGTAGTAGCAGCACCAGCTATCCGTTCAGAAGTAATAGTAGTAGTAATATCGTTGAGGAGAAAGTGGATGCGATTGTGGATTGGATGGCTCTAAATAAGTACACTGGCTTGGAACACTCTCCTGGAGTTGCAGCGACAGAATGGCCTGCTGCTAAACCGCTTAATCCAGGACATGCCAATTCGCTGGTATTCAACATTGAACATGCTCGAGTGTCTGTACGAGCAGCGGAAAGCCGTGAACAATTTTGTCATGGGGTTTGGATGGCTCACTCCTTCCTAGTGGGGTGCCTTCCTTTTTCCAAAGAAGTGGCAAGAAAACCCCACCACATCCTACGGCAGATAGTCAAGAAAGTCTCCCTGTTGACGACTTGTGGGAGAGCAGTCAGCGTTTGTACTGTCCTGAGGAGGAGGCTGAAGACCGCAGGCATAGTGGTGTTGGTGGTGGTAGTAGTGGCACCCATAGCTGGGGTATTGGTGTTGGGGGCAGTGACAGTGGTAGTTAGGGCAAATGCAGAGGAGGGAAGGGGGGCCAAAGAACCCACTATGATATCCCGCAGTCTGATAGAAGCGAAAGGGAGGGTGAATGACAATTGTGTGCAAATGACAGTTGCCTGACCAAGTCTTATTTTGCTCCAGATGTTGCATCGCTGCGACCTGCCAACCACAACATTCATGTTCTGCACGGTTGCTGCTGCCGCCTCCTCTATGCCACCGCCACCAACATGCCACTGCTGTGACCTATCATCATCTTCTGTATAGCTGCTGCTGCTTCCTCCATCATGCCACCAGCGCCATCATGCCACTGCTGCTCCTAATTAAAAGGGAGATTTTTTTTAGGTTTGTGGCAATGAGCCACTTTTTCTTTTGACAATACTTGTGAACGCCTGTCCAGGCATGATTTTTGGACGCTTGGTCCCCCAAGCCACTTTTTTATTTTTTATTTTTTTATACCATAACACTGGGATGTTGTGTGTTGAAATATCATCTGCCCTTGATAAGGGACAATTTTTGGAAGCTTTGGAATATGAAAAAGCATAACACATGTGGTGGCGCGGTGTGTTTTTAAACATGCTGTATATTAACGCCATCAAACGTTTACCCATAGCTATGTATGTCAGTGTCACTTAGACATCATTCACTATTGCTGTCATTATGTTTCAGATTTGGGGGCAGGGGGAAGGGAAAAGAAAAAAAAATCATAAAAATAAAATGAAAAGACTAAGTTTTCCTAAAAAATTATGCAAGGAGGCTAGAGGGGGCTATATACCAATTTTCAGGGCAATTGCAGCATCTTCAGTTCAGAATCTCAAGTGGTTCACTCATCTCAAGTTGTTTTTTTTTCTTGCTTTGCAAATTGGAATGCTAATGTTTGGTCATATCACTTTGTGCCTATATTTGCTATTGAGAGGGGGGGAAGAACCAAGCCAGTTTTGGCCCTAAATGATTTTCTGGGATTACTATGACTTTTAACTAAAGATGGGCAAATTTCTTGAAATGCATTTTACATCCAATTCACTGAATCTTTCAAAAAATTTGATTCAGGTCCGAATCGATTGTATCCAAAATGCTCCAACTGCCCTCAAAATTGGTATATGACACTCTGAGGTCTCCTAGGACATATTTTTTCTCTCTCCCTTCCCCCTTTAAGCTTATTAATGCAACAACAGCAATAGCAAATAATGTCAGACTGACACTGACATATATAGCTATGGGTGAATTGATGGTGTAAACAAACAGCCTGTTTAACCCCTTCAGGACATAGCCATTTTTTACCTTAAGGACCAGGCCAAATTTTGGAAATCTGTCATGTGTCACTTTATGTGGTAATAGCTTTGGAACACTTTTACTTATCCAAACCATTCTGAGATTGTTTTCTCGTGACATATTGTACTTCATGACAGTGGTAAATTTGAGTCAATATAAATCACCTTTATTTATTAAAAAAAATACTAAATTTACAGAAAATTTGGAAAAATTTGTAATTTTCTAGATTTGAATTTCTCTGCTTTTAAGGCAGATAGTGATTCCACACAAAATAGTTATTACTTTACATTTCCCATATGTCTACTTTATGTTGCCATCATTGTGTAGATGTAATTTTATTTTTTGGGGACGTTAAAAGGCTTAGAATTTTAGAAGCAATTCCTAAAATTTGTAAGAAATTTTTCCAAACCATTTTCTTAAGGACCAGTTCAGTTCTGAAGTCACTTTGTGGGGCTTACATAATAGAAACCACCATAAGTGACCCCATTTTAGAAACTACACCCCTCAAGGTTTTCAAAACTGATTTTACAAACTTTGCTAACCCTATATGTATTCCACAAGATTTAAAGGAAAATGGAGATGACATTTCTAAATTTCACTTTTTTGGCAGATTTTCAATTTTAATCCATTTTTTCTTGTAACACATCAAGGGTTAATAGCCAAACAAGACTCAAAAACTATTACCCTGATTCTGCAATTTACATAAACACCCACATGTGGTCGTAAACTACTATATGGGCACACGGAATGGCGCAGAAGAAAAGGTGCGCCAGATAGTTTTTGGAGGACAAATTTTGCTGGACTGGTTTTTAGATACCATGTCCCATTTGAAGCCCCCCTGATGCACCCCTACAGTAGAAACAACCAAAAAGTGCCCGTATTTTGGAAACTAAGGGATAAATTTTGGGGTACATATGATTTTTGCTCGCTTTATATTACGCTTTTTGTTAGGCAACGTAACCAAAAATGGCTGTTCTGGCACAGTTTTTATTTTTTTTGTACAGTGTTCATCTGACAGGTTAGATCATGTGCTATTTTTATAGAGCAGATTGTTATGGATGCAATTATATCAAATATGTCTACTTTCTTTGTTTGTTTCAGTTTTACATAATAAAGCATTTTTGAAAAAAAATATGTTATTGTCTCCATTTTCAGAAAGCCATATGTTTTTTATTTTTCTGCCGATCGTCGTGTGTAGGGGCTCATTTTTTCTGCAGGAAGAGTTGATATTTTTATTGGTACCATTTTTGGGTACATATGATTTTTTGATTATTCATTATTACACTTTTTGGGGCAAGGTGACCCAAAAATTGGTAATTTTGGCACAGTTTTTATTTATTTATTTTTACTGCGTTCACCTGAGGGGTTAGGTGAGATTTTTGTAGAGCAGGTTGTTACAGACGCGGCGATACCTAACATGTATACTTATTATTGTGTAAAACTTAAATAAATAAAAAATATCATGTTTTAGTGTGTCCATAGTCTGAGAGCTGTAGTTTTTTTTATTTTTTGGGTGATTGTCTCAGGTAGGGGCTCATTTTTTGTGGGATGAGGTGACGCTTAGATTGGTACTATTTTGGGGGGCATACGCCTTTTTGATCGCTTGGTATTACACTTTTTGTGATGTAAAGTGACAAAAAAATGGCTTTTTTGACACCATTTTTATTTTATTTTTTTTTTTACTGTGTTCACCTGAGGGGTTAGCTCATGTGATATTTTTGTAGAGCAGGTTGTTACGGACGTGGCGATACCTAACATGTATACTTTTTTAAAGTTTTACACAATAATATCATTTTTTAAACAAAAAAAAATCATGTTTTAGTGTCTCCATAGTCTGAGAGCTGTAGTTTTTTTTTATTTTTTTGACGATTGTCTCAGGTAGGGGCTCATTTTTTGCGGAATGAGGTGACGGTTAGATTGGTACTATTTTGGCGGGCATATGCTTTTTGTGATGGTAGGTGACAAAAAAAATTGCTTTTTTGACACTGTGTTTTTATATTTTTTTTTACGGTGTTCAGCTAAGAGGTTGGGTCAGCAGAGCAGCGTCCTGATGGGGGAGGGAGCTCCCTCCCTGTTAACCCCTTCCATACAGCGGTCCTTATGGACCACTGCATGGAAGGAGTTAAACGGCAGACATCGGTGTCGGGGTCTCTGGGGGGGTCGGGGTCTCTGGTAGCATGTTTTAAAAACTTTTAGGAGGATCTTATCCCCGCAGTCCGAGATCCTTTCAGCCGGCTTTAGGATCCTGTGATTGGCTAGTCTGTACAGACTAGCCAATCAGAGCGATCGCTGGCCCGGGACTGCCCTTATTGGTCTCGGGCCAGCTAGCTGAGACCCCTGGCTGTATGTAACAGCCGGGGTCTCAGCGCTGTAACCATGTGAGCCGACATGGTGACAGTTTAATGCCATGACGTGTATACTCGTCATGGAGTACTAAATAGCAGTGCTCCATGATGAGTATACACATCAAATAGCGTGAAGGGGTTAAAAACACACTGAATCGTTGCATTTGTTATACTTTTCAATATTAGAAACCTTCCAAAAATTGTCACTTATTGGAGCAGTTAGTGTTTAAACACAGAGTGTTATGGAACAAAACAGTGGCATAGTGGGAACAAACGCCCAAAAAGTATTCGGTAACGGGACCGATTCTTGCCCTTATTTATACAAATAAGTGTTAATTGTCAGAAGAAACGGTCGTTGTGGATGTGGAAAGGCTAAGTTGTGTAGGGGTAATAGTGACATGTGGCAGCAATAGAACTTAATGGCGGATTAACATAGGGGCGTTCAGGTCGGCAGCCCCGGGCCTGGCATCGCTGGAGGGCCCAATGCCGACCCGAACCGTCCTATGTGGTAGTATAATCCCGGCGCAGGCGTTCGTGATGACATCATTGCATGCCTGTACTGGAACACAGGACAATGACGATTGTAGCTTTTAGCTGTTGTTTTTTTTCTGTGTGCCAATTTTGGGGGGCAGAGGAGAACATGGGGGCAGTATGGGGGCAAATCACTTCTGGGGGGCAGTGTGGGGGTAGATTATTATATGGGACAGATTACTTCATGGGGGGATGTGTGGGGGCAGATTATTACATAGAGGCAAATTACATCATGGAGGGCAGTGTGGGGGCAAATTACTTCATGCGGCAGTGTGGGGGTAAATTACTTCACAGGGGCAGTGTGGGGGCAAATTACTTTACGGGGGCAGTGTGGGGGCAAATTACTTCATGGGGAGAGAATGGGGGCAAATTATTTCATGGGAGGGCAGTGTGGGAGCAAATTACTTCATGGGGCAGTGTGGGGGAAATTACTATATGGGGCAGTGTGGGGAAAATTACTATATGGGGCAGTGTGGGGGCAAATTACTATATGGGGCAGTCTGGGGGGCATTGCTATTAGGGGACATTATTTTTGGGGACACTATACAGGCATGATTACCTGGAGCACAATATAGGGTGTTATTATTATTACTGGGGGCGCTCTAGGGGTCATCATAATTGCTGTAGACACAATAGGGACCTTTGGGATAATTTATCAAACTGGAGTAAAGTAAAACTGGCATAGTAGACCAATCAGATTCCACTTTCATTTTTGACAGCTCCTTTGGAAAATGAAAGGTGGAATCTGGTTGCTATGGCAACTAAGCCAGTTCTACTTTACACCAGTTTGATAAATGACCCCAATTATGAGAAATCTAATGTGTCTGTGTAACAAACTCTGTAGAGATGAGGCTGAAAGAATTAGTCATGGCGGTCTGGGTCAAACGGGGGACGACAGAGAAGAGGAAAGAGAAGGTCTACATGACAGGATATGTCACTGGAAGTAAGAGGTATGTGGTGCTGTATTCTCCTATATGTAATGCTGGCTCACTACTTTGACCTGTGTCTCATCTTCTCCAAGTCTTTTTTATCATAATCATATGTATTTTAAATTTGGCAACTAAAATTTTAATTTGTAGATGTCACCTGCAGTCCTATGTAACAGCCCAGATAACAGTGACAACTTTCTGTGTGCAGATAATTTAGTAGATGTTCCCTGCACTCCTAGGAAACACCCCACATAACACAATAATTCACTGTGTTATGTGGGGTGTTACATAGGACTGCAGATAACATCTATGAAATCTGTACTCAGAGAGTTATGAGATGGTGGGGGTCTGACTCATGGCACCCCCACCAATCAGCTGTTTGAGGAGATTGCAATGTTCCAGTGAGCGTAACAGCCTCTTTGCTCCTTACCAAGCACAGCACTGTCCATTTGATAGCACTGTGCTTGGTATTGCGGCTCAGACCCAATCACTCAGATAGGACAGAGCTGCACCTAGGCCATGTGAATGATGAATGTGATGTCATATGGTCTAGGAAGAGACGAAGAACCGCTGACGCTTCATACAGAAAAAAAAATAAACTTAAATGGAGGGAGGGTCCCAAGTTGAGTCGAGAGCCCCGGGCCTATCATCCCCTTATCCGTCCCTGATAGAACTGGCAGCAGTAGCAGCACACAAGTATAATGTGTTCACTTTAACTGCACAGTATCTTGAAGCAATACAATTTGTGAAATGAAACAGATACCGTATTTTTCGCAACATAAGACGCACTTTTTTCCCCAAAAAATGGGGGAAAATGCCCCTGCGTCTTATGGAATGAATGCTAAGGAGCGCTTCCATTATGGAAGCGCTCATTAGCACCAGAGGACCGAGAAGCGGTGAAGGCTCTGTACTCAACGCTTCCTGGGCCTCCGTTCGGCTGTGCAGTGGCTGCGCACAGCGTGAGGGCGCTCTGTGACCTCACACTGTGCGCGCCGGTTCACAGCCGACAGCAGGAAGACAGGTAGACAGAGCGCACTGGAGGTGAGGAGCGGCAGCGTCCAGGAGCAGGAGAGGTAAGTGGTTTTTATTTTAACTGATGAGAGGCATGCTGGGCTCATAATGAATGGGGCTGAATAGAGGCATGGGGACTCATATGGGGCTGAAGTGAGGCATGGGGGCTGATATGGGGGCTGAACTGAGGTATGCGGGCTGATATGGGGGCTAATTACAGGCATGGCGGCTGATATGGAGGCTAATTACAGGCAAGAATGCCTGTCAAGGCATGATTTTTAGACGTTTGGTTCCCCAAGCCACTTTTTTATTCTTTATTTTTTTTATCCCATAACACCATGTGTGTTGAAATATCATCTGCCCTTGATAAGGAACAATTTTTGGAAGCTTTGGAATATTAAAAGCATAACACATGTGGTGGCGCGGTGTGTTTTTAAACATGCTGCATATTAACGCCGTCAAACGTTTACCCATAGCTATGTATGTCAGTGTCACTTAGACATCATTCACTATTGCTGTCATTATGTTTGAGATTTGGGGAGCAGGGGGAAGGGAAAAGAAAATAAATCATAAAAAATAAATGAAAAGACATATGTTTTTCCTTTAAATTATGAGTGCAAGGAGGCTAGAGGGGGTTATATACCAATTTTCAGGGCAATTGCAGCAACTTCAGTTCAGAATCTCAAGTGGTTTACTCATTTCAAGTTGGTTTGTTTGTTTTTTCTTGCTTTGCAAATTGGAATGCTAATGTTTGGTCATACCACTTTGTGCCTATTTTTGCTATTGAGGGGGGGGGGTTATATATCCAGTCTATATTTGCTTATTTTTGCTTCGATTTGCTGCATAATCTTTTGTTCTGTTTGAGTAAAAATGACTACACTTTATTCCCTTAAGAACCAAGCCAGTTTTGGCCCTAAATGATTTTCTGGGATTACTATGACTTTTAACTAAAGATGGGCAAATTTCTTGCAATGCATTTTGTGTCCAATTCAATGAATCTTTCAAAAAAATTTAATTCAGGTCAGAATCGATTCTACCCAAAATGCTCCAAATGCCCTCAAAATTGGTATATGACACACTGAGGGGCTAATTACAGGCATGGGGGCTGATGAGCGGCATGGGGTCTCATATGGGGGCTGAAGAGAGGCATGGAAGCTCATATTGGGGCTGATGAGAGGCATATGGGGGCTGATAGGACCCATGGGGCTCTTATCTGAGGTATGATTGGGGGTCATTCACATTGGGGTGTGAGCTGAGGTCTGATTGGGGGTCTGATCTGAGGTCTTATTGGGGTCTTATTAACATTGGGGGTCTGATCGGGGCTGTGAGCTGAGGTCTGATTAACATTGGGGGTCTAATTGGTGGTCTGACCTGAGATCTAATGAAAAATATTTTTTTTCTTATTGTCCTCCTCTAAAACCTAGGTGCGTCTTATGGGCCGGTGCGTCTTATAGGGCGAAAAATATGGTATATTAATGCAGATATTGCAGTACTAAGTGTTCACTAAAACTGCACAGTGTCTTGATGCAATACAATGCATTTGCAGAAAAAAGTATGCTTGATGATGATGGATGCAACATGAACTTCTGAATTGCCACAGTTATAGGTAGCTTGGCTCACTTTGGGTGAGGGTGAGGACAAAACAGGAGAGGTGAGTAAGGCAGCGCCTGTGTAAACCTGGGAGAGCAGGACAGCAGCGGGCATGGGGCCAATGTACTATCATCATCCTTACTGTTGTTTTCCCTACTAATTTTCAGTCTAAAGCAAATCGCCAAGACTTCAGATTTGTTTGGCAGCAGAATTTTTGTGAAATTCGTTAAAAAATCCAAATAGTTTAGAATTGATTTGAACATCTCTACTTTAAAATTTCTCCCATGCTTTATGATCTTCAATAAAGCTGTTTTCACCAAGTAAATAAATTGTACTGGTTTGTTTACATCCTGTTTGTAGCACTTCCTGTTGCTGTATCTTACCAAACACATGATGCACTTCTCCTTTCTCCAACACAGCTCCAGCACCACCCCTAGCAATGCTCAGTTACTTTACAGCTCTTTGACCCAGCTAGTTGACACTTCCTATCACTGCCCCTGTTGCTGCTTTGACATGCCAATCAACATAACATCACAGGAGATAAGAAAGAATGTATGGACATGGTCATGTGAGCACAACCCAAAATGGAATAAAGGTAAAAGAAATCTATTCCGAAATTACAGCTATCTTCATGAATAATTATTTTAAAGAATGTTGATGCAAACCAGAAAACCCCTTTAAGGACAGAGCCCCATTTTTCAAATTTGATGTGTCTCTTTATGTGGTAATAACTTTTACTTTAACGCTTTTACTTAACCAAGCACATCTGAGACCGTTTTTCCGTGACACATTTTAGTTTATGTTAGTTGGAAATTGTTGCTTTATTTTTTATCTATAAAAAAAATTCCAAACTTAATGACATTTTAACAAAATTTGTAATTTTCCAAGTCTGAATCTCCTTTTAAGATAGATAGTCATACCTCACAAATAGTTAACAATTAATACTTACTATGTGCCCACTTTATGTTAGCGTTAATTTTCAAATGTTCTTTAATTTTTTCAAAGATATGTTAAAAACGTATAAGGCTAGCAGCAATTTATCAAATTCTAAACAAAATTCCTAAAACTTCTCCCAAGTACAGGAAACGGCTGTATGGGCAAATTGCAGTCTCAGAAGGAAGGCAGCGTTTCTTGGCTTTTGAAGCACTGATTTTGCTGGGATGGTTTCAACACACCTGAAGTACCAGTTCTGTGGAAACCTTCAAGAAATGATCCTATTTTGGAAACTAAACCCCCAAAGATTTCAGCTATGTCTAATAACATCTTTTTTAGTTTTACATTGACAGAGCTATGTGAAGGTTTGCTTTTTGCAGGTAAGGCTGCAGTTTTTATTGGTATTAGTTCAGTGTACGTAAGACTTTTTAATAGCTTTTTATTTAATTTTGTTTTTTTTTAGGATGAACAAAAACTACTATTCCATCTGTGGTTTATAAATTACATGATAACTTTTGTCTGTGGGTTGATATCATTATGACAAGACCACATGTCTGTAGTTTTTTTATGTTTTACTACTTTGCATAAAATCACTTTTTTACATGAAAAATAATTTGTATTTTGCATCTCTATATTCTAAGACCCATTACATTTAATTCTTCTGTTGAGGCAGCTGTATGAGGGTTTGTTTTGTGGGACAAGCTGTGGTTTTTATTGGTACCATCTTAGAGTATATATCACCTTTTATATCATTGGGAGGTGATGTGAAAAAAAAGCAATTCCGTCATTGTTTTTTTACAGGTTCCATCTACGACATTTACCATGTGGGATAAATAATGTGACAAAGTGATCTTTTATAGTTCACATCATTATGGATGTGACTGTGCCAAGTGGGTGCAGTTTGTTTTATATTTTAAGTATGCTAATGGACTGGATAGGTGGGAAAAAGTAATTTTTTACCTTTTCTACTTTTTGTAAGTACAACTTTGGAACTTGAATTTACATTTGTCTAAAGGTTTTCCATACATGGCAGCGTGTGTGTTTTTAGTTCTCCGGTTGCCGTGGCTATCATCGATGCCCTGCGATCATGTCACGAGGGGCTCGATGTTGTACAGAGTGAAATCAATCCCTCTGTAAACACCAGTTGCTGCAGTCGCTATTAAGGGGTTAAAGAGCTAGCTCCAATCTTGGCCATTGCAGCAGGAGCAAACAGCGGGTCCGCAATATGCTTGCAACGGCCGTGTGATCCCCGCAATCCGGAACTGCGGTGCCTCCGCACCGCAAAAAAATAGAACTTATTCTATTTTTTTTTACGGTACATACGGATCACAGACCCATTCAAGTTGATCTGTCCCGGCCACCGCACGGATGTTGCCCATGCATTGGGGAATGAAAATTGCGGTCCTCAATGCATGGAATGGCCGCATAACGGCCGTGTGCATGAGGCCTTAACTGTAATATAACTATTTCTGTATAGGATAATGGAGAAAATTCCAGTACCCTATACAAATTGCAATCTGATGATTGCATGTTGTGGTCCAATTGGAGACCTAATAAAAAGTAAAAAAAAAAAAAAAAGTTTAAAAAATATGAAAAAAGAACAAATATATAAAAATTCAAATCACCCACCTTTCATCAAAATAAAAATACTTAAACAATAAAAAAAATCAATATCATAGGCATTGCCGCATTTGAAAATGCCCATACTATTAAAATTTAAAAAAAACTATTCTATGCGGTGAAAAAAATAAAAAATTGCCAATTCGCAGTTTTTTCATCACTTTTAGATTAGAATTAATTCTCATGTCAATCAGGAGGGGGGATTGGGATCGTCGTATTCTGCTAAAAGAAT
Source organism: Rhinella marina (assembly GCA_900303285.1). Lineage (NCBI taxonomy): Eukaryota > Metazoa > Chordata > Amphibia > Anura > Bufonidae > Rhinella > Rhinella marina. The sequence goes on from ONZH01018480.1 coordinate 48,641, forward strand.
CCGAATGGGTTTATCGGTTTCGGTCCCAATCTCCCCAAGGGTTAAATGAACGATTAACTGACACTTGCTTTATCTAGTCCTTGGATTTCTTTGTTATGGTCAGCTTGTGCTCCATAGGAACCCAGTTTAATTATCGATGCGGGAAGCATCACTTTTTCATCAAACTGTATCTTCTAATATGAACCAATTTTAATGCATGTTGGGAAGCATCATCATTAGAGCTTATGTTCATATTTAATTAAACCTCTGTAATTTGCTGGTATTAAATCCATCCAGGAAATACAGCCATTGGTTTATTTGAATATAACTTACTAATTTTGGTCTGTTTTGGATCATTTTATTCTATGTAAGCAGCTTCTTGGGGATTTATATGACGAATACAGCATCTTCCTGGTTGCTGGAATGCATGTGTAACGCATCCCGCGTCACTTCCTGTCAATGGAACGCATCGGTTTCCGGTCATGTGACCGGATGATCTCTGCCGGGCGCGCCTTCTCCAACATGCGGCCTCCTACAAACAGGTATTTAAAGTTGGTCCGTACAGTGGTAGAATTGGCTGACATCATCTCCAATTTATACAGGAGGCCACATCCAAATGGGGGACACATAAGTGGTCCTTTGGACCGGCTGAGATCTAGGCTATATTTTCCCCCGGTTTGATATGCGCAACAGCATGTGGGGTCTGAGCAATTTTCTGCCATTTTAGACCACGTTTTTTCTGTGATTTGTCTTAGTAAATGTCCCCCTATGTTTTGTTATTCCTTTAATATTACTATTAGCAGTTAATAAATATATTACCAGCAGTCCAACTGCTACCAGTTGGGAGTGCGTCCCTGCACAGTCTGACACTATCCAATCAGTATTGCCAGTGTCAGACTGTGCAGGAACATCCCCCCAACTGGTAACACCCAGATGGACTACATTGCTGACTGCTGGCAATTCATTCCTAAACTTCAAGTAGGAATAATAGAAGACTAGTACACAAAAAACGAACAGGGATAAGCCATCTCCGGCACACCCGTTCTGTAACTACAACTCCCATTACAAGAGTTACAAGAACAGCCGAGTAAGTGCACATGCTGACAGTTGTAGTTCCCCAGCAGCTGGAGTGCAGAAGGTTGCTAACCCCTCACAGAGTCATAAGACTAGATGATACAGAATTATTATAACATGGAGAATGCAAGTAGTTACTAAAAACAGACATGTTTTTCTTCTGTCACCAGCTCCTGAGGAGACTATTTGCAAATGAACTGCTTTCAAGGCGCCCATACACATTAGAGAAATATGGCTGTACCTGGGGATTTTGGTAGAACTAGCTAATAGGTGTTAGAAACCTAATCCTTTGTCCCCACAGGAGTTAAATGGGTTTTCACCCTATACTTATTGTCGAGGTTCTACTGATTAACCCTGCTGATTAGGGAAGTGCTGTGGCCTCTTTATTGAGTACATTTCTCTGTACACCTATAAACTGTACATTGTAACAGTTGTGCTGAGTATTGCAGGTCTGTCCCATTCAACTGAATGTGAGAATGCTGCAATACCCAACACAGCCACACAGTGCTTAAGCGAGTGCTGCGGCCCCTCCAACAGCTAATCATCATGGGCAGGATCGGACTGGGGTACCGTGGGAAATTACTCTCAGTGCCCGACCCCCTTACCATGAATAAATAAAAGAAATAGACCCCATTGCCATGTTATTACCTACAAAAGTAAGCTCCAAATGTGTTTTTTCTCCTCAACCTTTGGAGCTCACTATGGTATCTGAGCCTGGGCCCATGGGAGGATCTTCTGGTACTCTGGTAGGTCAGTCCGATATTGATCATGGGTGCCAAAAGTTGGACCACCACGATCTGATGTTGTAATACTGGAAAACCCCTGAGCATGCTTGTATATAGAAGGTAATTTTCCATGCCCTCCATTATGTTTTATTGCTTGTGAACTCTTTCCAACTCTACGACATGCATTTCATCCATCTATGAACCAGTGCCCAGAATCAAACTGAATATTCTAGATCACCAATAATGCTGTATAACCCCTTTATTCACAATAATTGTACGGAAAAATTTCAAATAATAAGCCCAGAAAATACAAATGATGATACTGAGGAATATAACCTTAAGGGTACAACCACACAGGATGATTGTCATCATGGATTTGCATGGAGCAAGTCCCCAGCGATTTGCAGTACCAGCAAAGTGGATGAAATTTTAAATAATTTCATCCACACTCTACAGAAAAAATATACAATGTAAATTGACCTGCTGTGTGGATTTTAAAGCTTCATCAGGTCAATATTTGGTGCAGATTTCCCCATGCGAAGGGTGAAATCCATGAAAAATCTATAGCAAAATTCATAAGAAATCCTCAGTGAAAATTCCATAGCGGAAATATGGCAAAATTCCACTTGGTGCAGCCGGACTTTTAAAGGGGTTGTTCGGGTTCAGAGCTGGACGGGGACATATTTCCATTTTTACCTAGGCAGCCCCCCTGACATTTCATGCCCTGTAAACCGGCTAGGGCAACACTAATGCTCGCTCATCAGTGCTGGTGCCGGAAGCCTCCGCCTGGCAGTTTAAAGAATATAAACAAACAGCCCTTGCCCTGCGCTATCTGGCTGCCTCGGTGACAATGGGGATATGTCCAGGTTCATCTCTGAACCCGGACAAGCCTTTAAGGAGTTGTCCAGCATTAGAGAAGCATAGCTGCTTCCTTCCAAAACCTGCAGCCTCTCCACAGATTGAGTGTTGTATTTCAGCTCAACTTCAATCATTTCAATGGAACTGAGCTGCAACATTAGACACAGCCAAGATCAGGTGTGGTGCTGTTTTCTAGAAGAAAGCAGCTATATTTTTCTATATCTGATTGTGTACCCTTAAACTCTTAGGATACCAGTACCGTACATGTATGGCGCTGGAAACTGGGGCAGAAATCCCAGCGCCGTACTGCTACGGCGCTATTATCGGGCCGGTGCAGGAGCTGCGCCTGCCCGATCAGCTGCAGGGGTCTGGCAGTCACAGATAGCCAGACCCCTGCTGTATGCGCCGGCATTGGTGAAAACACTGATGCCAGCACATTAACCCTCGCACTGCCGCGGTAAGCGGTGACCGCAGCACATGCGGTATTCTGAAGGGGTGCAATGTCCATCGGGTCCCCGCTCTGCTGTGATGGGGACCCGATGGCAGGGAAGTCAGCCCGATGCCTTCCTTAGGCATCGTGGCTACCTTCCGTGACAGCCTGTGAGATCCAACCCCCTGGATGTCACAGGCAGGAAGCTGTAAGTGTATTACAGTAAGTAATACACTTACAGCCAATGCATTACAATACAAAAGTATTGTAATGCATTGTACAGGTGATCAAACCCCCAAAAGTTGAAGTCCCAGAGTGAGACAAAAAATCAAGTGAAAAAGAAGTTAAAAAAAATAAAGTTTTACAAAAAAAAATAAAAGTTTCAAGTAAAAAAAAAAGCATCCTTTTCCCAAAATAAAGTTAAAAAAAATTGTAAAAAAAAATAGAGAAAAAAAGAAAAGTAAACATATTAGGTATCGCCGCATAAAAAATAAAAACAGTGTTAAAAAAGCCATTTTCTGGTCACCTTGCCTCACAAAAAGTGTAATACCAAGGCGTATTTAGCCCAAAATGGTACTAATCAAACCGTCATCTCATCCCACAAAAAATGAGCCCCTAACTAAGACAATTGGCAAAAAAATAAAAAAAATATGGCTCTCAGAAAATGGCAACACAAAAACAAGATTTTATTCTGTTCAAAAAGGCTTTCACTGTGTAACAGTTAACAAAAATAGACATATTAGGTATTGTAACGTCTGTAGCAACCTGCGCTATAAAAATATCACATTATATGCCCCCTCAGGTGAATGTTGTAAAAATATATTTTTTTAAAACTATGCCAAACAGCCATTTTTTTCAACATTCTTCACAAAAAGTGTAATACCAAGCAATCAAAAAGTCTTATGTACCCCATAATAGTACCAATGAAAATGTCACACATCCCGCAAAAAATGAGCCCCTACATAAGACAATCACTTAAAAAATAAAAACCAATGGCATCCGTAAACCAATCCATCAAAATCTGTGCTGCAAAAGCCATATGGCGCTCCTTCCGTTCTGAATCCTGCCATGTGCCGCCACAGCAGTTAACAACCACAAATGGGGTGTTGCCGTATTCAGGAGAAAATGGGTAACAAATTATGGGGTGCTTTTTCTCCTGTTACTCTTTGTGAAAATGAAAAATTTGGGGCTAAAACATTTTATTGGAAGAAATGAAACTTTTCATTTTCACAGCCAAGTGTTTCCAAGGGGTACATCAGGGTCTCTTCAAATACAAAATAGTGCCTAAAAACCATTCTAGCAAAATCTCCCTCCAAAATCCATTCCTTTCTTTCTGACCACTGCCACGTGCCCATAGAGCAGTTTACCACCACATATGGGGTATTTCTTTAAACTGCAGAATCAGAGTAATACATATTGAGATTTATTTTGCTGTTAACCCTTGCTGTGTTGCAAGAAAATATTGATTAACATAAATAATCTACCAAAAAAGTGAAATTTTGAAATTTCACTTCCATTTTCCTTTAATTCTTGTGGAACACCTCAAGGGTTAACAAAGTTTGTAACATCAGTTTTTTGTATAATTTGAGGGGTGTAGTTTCTAAAATGGGATCATTTATGGGTTAGTTCCATTAAATAAGCCTCTCAAAATCACTTTATAACTGAATTTGTGCTAAAAAAAAAATGCTTCTAAACTTCTAAGCCTTCTAACGTCCTAAAAAAATAAAATGACATTTACAAAATGATTCCAACATAAAGTAGACATATGGGGAATGTTAAGTAATAAATATTTCACGAGCTATCACTTACTGTTTTAAAAGCAGAAAAATAGAAACGTTTGAAAATTACAAATGTTTCAAAATTTTTGGTAAATTTTGGATTTTTTCATAAATGAAGATGAAATATATTGACTAAAATTTATGACTGTTGTGAAGTACAATGTGTCACGAGAAAACAATCTCAGAATGGCTTGGATAATTAAAAGTGTTCCAAAGTTATTACCACATAAAGTGACACATGTCCGATTTGAAAAAATCGGAATGGGATTTAACCCCTTCGCGACCAGCGCCGTACATGTACGGCGCTCGGGCGGTGCGGGGACATGACGCCCGCTCGAGGGTGCGGCGGGCGTCATGGCCGGCAAGTCTCTTCTGTTTCTAACAGCAGAGACTTGCCGCTTCTTACCTCCGTCGGCGGCGACTTCCAGGGCCTTCTGATGCCGTGATCACACGTGATCACGGCATCAGGATGCATCTGAACGTGGTGTACAGACGCCCCGATTGGCCAATCGGGGTGTCTGTATACCATATGAAAACTGTAATCCTCGCTGGTGAGGATTACAGTTTTCAAACTGCAATTCTTATTCTGGCCACTAGATGGCAGGCCAGGATAAGAAATGAGCAATTCATGGATTTAACTGCATCTAGTAAATCCATGATTGCTCATAAAGAAAAAAAACAAAACACAATAGATCAGCTCATATTTGAGCTTTAAAATAATCACAAAAAAATTTAAAAAAATGTTAAAAAATATATAAAAAATAAAAAAGATATAAAAGTTCAAATCACCCCCCTTTCCGTATAAGTAAAAAATAAATACCTAAATAACAATAAATATAGACATCATGGGTATCACCGTGACTGAAAACGCCCGTACTTTTAAAATAAAAAAAAAATTTCAATACGGCGAATGGGTGGCGGAAAAAAGCGTCCAAATGGCGATTCGCCGTTTTTTGTCACTTTTTTTTTCTAAAAAAAAATAAATAAAAAGTGATCAAAAAGTCATACACACCCCAGAATGGTATCAATAAAAACTTCAGACCGCCCCGTAAAAAATGAGCCCCCATACAGCTCTGTACACATAAATACCAAAAAGTTATAGGGGTCAAGATATGACAAGGAAAAAAAAAAAAAAAAAAAAAAAGGGCATTATTTTATCACCATCCAAACGCAGGAAAAACTATACATATTAGGTATTGCCGGATTCGTACTGACCAGTAGAATGAAAGTAACCAGTCAGTTTTAATGCACATCAAACGCTGTAAATAAGAAACCCGTAGAACTGTAGCGGAATAGCGGTTTTCTTGCAATTTCACCCCATTTGGAATTTTTTTCCCGCTTCCCACTACACCATATGCAATATTAAATGGTGGCGTTGGAAAGTACAACTTGTCCCGCAAAAAACAAGCCCTCATACAGCTATGTGAACAGAAAAATAAAACAGTTATGGCTGTTTGAAGGCAGGGAGCGCAAAACGAAAATGCAGAACCAAAAAAACCTCCGGGGGTGAAAGGGTTAAGGTGAACAGTGGCTAGGTAGTGAAAGGGTTAAATATTTGACATGTTGTTTAATGTTGAGCCATTGTACCTGTGCAGAAAGAAACCAGCAATTAGTCTGCTAATTAAAGTTTATCATGATTATGTTTTCATTATGCAGAGAAATGCTTTGTACTGCTGAGCACAATAATTAAGGGCTATCTCATGATCAGCATTCTTAGTCAATTCAATTATCTCCATTTTTTTGGCTGGTAAATTGATGCACTCATCTAGCCTGCATACATAATTTTAAAATGCTCTCTTGGTAGTTTCTTATTCTGTGTTGAGATTAGAATAGGTAATTAGAGGTAATTTTTGTTGGTTAGTAGGGATAATCGTTAAGACCTCTTTACATGGGTCAACAGCAGGAGTGTTACTAAGTGTGCACTGACCCAGAGGACTACTGCAAAACTGCAAAGGGTCAATTATTGCTGAAAGGGTTCATTTAAGATAAATGTTGTGATTTGCGTCCCGTTTGACGTCAGCAACCTTCAGGCAGAGGATCTTTTGGACACACTTGTCCAGTTGCCTGGGCTGCTCCTCTCCCCACCAGGCATACATGACTGGGCTCACGTGTGGGCTCATGTGTGTGTGTGTGTGTGTGGATATATAAAGTTATATAAGTATATCATATATATAGACCTATTTTTGGTACTTCCCTCTATACTGCCAAAGTCTTTCCAATCATCAACATTTGGGCATATAACCCTGACTCACTGAAGTCTCATGTTGTCTCACTGGACCATGCTGCACCACTCCTCTCAGGCTCCTAGTCAAGCCAAGATCACTTTGGGATTGCTGTCAATGCTAATGTGGCAGATGGTTTTATTCTCTGGTTTCCACTACTGTGGCTACGTGCGGTCAGTGGCCAATGACTGGCTTCAGTGGTGATGAGCTGCTTGTGGCTATGTTGCTGCTGATGCCAGTTATTGGCTGCAGTGGAGTATGTGACCATGCCATGCAGTGCCAAAAGTAAACAATACAGGGACAAGAACATGAAAGGCAGCAAGAAGAACCGGAGTGGAGGGGAGCAGGTAAGTATGAATTTTCTGTTTAGAAAGGCAGGCTGCAGGTATTAGGTAAAAAGTAATTATTCCAAGAAAACCCCTTTAAACTGGTTGTCTCGCTTCAGCAAATGGCAATTCTGTATGCAAATATTTACAAAAATAAATGTATTTATTCTAATATTTATTCATTCTTGCATTCATTTATTAAAAAATAAATAAGTATTTACAGAAATTTAGCATCAGCTAGAAAAATGATAATTGCTTATTACCTTACATAGAAAATTGATGAATCGTCTAAGGCTAGTTTCACACGAACTTTGTGTTTTGCGGTCCGCAAAATGCGGATCTGCAAAAAAACGGATGACGTCCGTATGGCATCCGTTTTTTTTGCAGATCCATTGTAACAATGCCTATCCTTGTCCGCAAAGCGGACAAGAATAGGACATGTTCTATTTTTTTTGCGGGCTATGGAACGGACATACGGATGCGGACAGCACACAGTGTGCTGTCAGTATTTTTTGCTGACCCATAGAAATGAATGGGTCTGCCTTTTATCAGCAAAAAATGCGGATCGGAGCCCGCAAAATATACTGTAGTGTGAAAGAGGCCTAACAGTTATGTCAGAACAAATGTGCAATATCGTAAGCAATCAGAAAAAATTCATATATCTCCTCCTATAATGTACTAAGATATCTTAGCCTGTCATAATTTACATTAAGCGTATGATAAATGCAGGTCACAATGACAATACACTGGAGCAATATAAATAAAATAAGAGTGGTGGAGGCGAGCGATAAATATTAATGAAGAATTAATTTTCGACAGCAGCGCATTTATATTAATGCAAAAATATATTTTAAAGCCTTGATAGGTTAACTGCGCATAGTGACTTGTTACTAGATTTTCTTCCATTTAGTTTTATAAAGACATTGCAGCCAGTTCTATTCAATTATGTAACAGTTCTTGTTTCACAAGATATGTGGTTGGGATACACTTCTATATTCCACATTTTCAGAACCTCACAACCAGGTCCAAATTCCAGTGGCGTTTTAAATCGACCCGTGTAACATGACATACACTGAATCTTAAATACACTCTCTAAGTAAATATAACTGGAATATTTAATGCACTGATAGGAGTGATAAAACATATTAATGCCGACTAATAGCACCTGTAGTTAACAGGAGAAACATGAAAGGTTTTATTGCCGTGCAGTGGCAGTACATGACAAGCAGAAAATTACAGCTAATGAGAGTGCCGTTGTCTGCTAATTGCTTCATTTACATTATATAAATCAATCAAACATGACATCAGATCATAGTGATGAATTAATACATCATTCCAATTGAAATGCATTATACATTGAACAAAGAGCATAATTGTATTACACCACTTGGTTGCTACACTTCTTAACCTAATTATATCATGGTAAATTACTGTTCTCAGGGAAAATTAAATAACCTTGTTGATATAGAAAGCTCTAATTGTTTCTTAATCTTAATCTACAGGCACAATAAATAAAACGTTAATGTTTCAGCTGCTTAAACAATTGAACATGAGATATTGTTATAAACTTACCTGACCATGGTCCAGCGTTGTCTTGCTCCACACTCAGCAGCTGCCGCTCTGGTCCATGCTATGTTGCTTTGGTAGATCTAGAGTGGCACAGATAGCTGTTCCTGAGGAGACAGGGGACTGCACATGCGACAATGACACAGCCGTCCCCTCAAAGTTGCCATGCTGACCAGTCAGGCTTTGACTCCTTGGCCAATCAAAGACTTGGGACTTTAAGTCATCCAGAGCTCTGGCTCGGCTTACAATCAGTATGTAATCAGTACCTGTGATTGTATATCATGCCCTGGCTTGTAATCAGTCCCTGTGTATCATGTCATGGATTCGGCTTGTTCTACTGATTAATCTTTTGTGTGCTGATATGGCTATAGCTACATTCAGACTAGCGTTATTGCTGGATCCGGCAGGGTTCAACAATAATGCTTCCGTTTCTGATAATACAACCATCTGCATCTGTTATGAAAGGATCCGGTTGTATTATCTTTAACATTGCTGGGACTGATCCGTCATTAACTCCATCGAAAGTCAATGGCGGACGGATCCGGTTTCTATTGTGTCAGACAGAAACCCATTGACTTGCATTGTGCGTCATGACGTTTTGCTCCGGATCCCCAGGACGGAAAGCAAAATACAACATGATGCGGTTTACTCTGCGGCCTGGGGACGCAACTAAACTGAACGGAATGCATTTTGGAGCACTCCTGTCACGAGGGGGTAGACAAGGGTAGTGTGCCCTGAGCTAACCCCTCCTTCTCTCCCTGCCTACTTGCCTCAAACGGCCCTAGGTAGCCGCGGACAACCACGAAGGCGGTCCCTACACTGTATAAGTGCGCAGGAAGGGAGAGGGTACACAGGGACAGACAAAACACAGACGTAACAAAACACAATATAGAATGGTCAGCTAGCCGGGTCAAACACAGGAGGTCACGTAAATACCGAGGGGTCAAGCAGAGAGAAGTCAAAAGTCCAAAGTCCGAAATCCAAATCCAAGTAAACAATCCAATAACTGAGAACGCACAAGCACTGATCAATGGTGTAAGCAAATCACAGGCATCTGAGTGAGGCAGTTGCCATCTTTAAATAGCCCGCCCAGGATCATGTGATGTGGCCAGCATCACATGACCTGAGGCGGAGCAAGCTGTCCAAACAATATGTAAAGTAGCCATGTGGTGTGATCAGCACCACATGGCTAAACCCAAACAGAGAATTAACTCATGAAGTGCTGGCTGACAAGACCAGCACTTCAATTCCCTATTGCTCGTCTCTAGGGGGGCGGAGAGGTCCGGCGATGTCGTGCAGAGGGAGCGCGACGCCGACCTCGCGTGACAGTACCCCCCCCTTCACGAGGGGCCACCGGACCCTTACCAGCGGGAGCAGGCTTATCGGGATGCTGCAGATGGAAATTCCGAATGAGAGAGTCGGCATGCATCCTAGTCAACGGCACCCAAGATCTGTCCTCCGGTCCAAATCCCCTCCAGTGTACGAGGTACTGGAAGGAATTACGGACCCTCCTCACATCCAAGATTCTGGCAATCTCGTGTTCTACCCGTCCCGCTACCTCAACCGGAGGTGGAGGCTGTTCCTCAGGACCAACAGGAGCAACGTAAGGTTTAAGCAAGGACACATGAAACACATTATGGACACGAAGGGAGTCGGGCAAGCATAACTCAAACGAAACCGGATTGATCACCTTGGTGATCCTGTAAGGACCAATATAACGCGGTGCAAACTTGTAAGATGGAACCTTCATATTAAGATTCTTAGTGGATAACCACACCTTATCCCCAACCATAAAATTCACAGCCTTAGACCTCTTTCTATCAGCTTTAACCCTTTGAACCTCTTGGGCCTTTTCCAGGTTCGATTGAACCTGTGCCCAAACTGTGCACAGTTCCTGGGAGAAATCATTAACCTCTGGGACAACCGATGTAGATGGGAAAAAGGAGCCAAAACGTGGATGGAAACCCATGTTACAAAAGAACGGCGACACTCCAGAGGACGAATTGACACGGTTATTAATGGCAAACTCAGCCAGAGACAGGAATCTGACCCACACATGTTGGTTGTCTGCCACATAACATCTAAGATATTGTTCAACAGATTGATTGAGACGTTCAGTCTGACCATTAGTTTCTGGATGAAAGGCTGATGAAAAGGACAAAGAAATGTTAATCTTATTACAGAACGCCCTCCAGAACCTAGACACAAACTGTACCCCTCTATCAGAAACGATATTCTCAGGAACACCATGCAGTTTAACAATATTATCCATGAATATAGATGCCAAGACCTTAGCAGAGGGTAATTTACACAAAGGAATAAAATGACACATTTTACTGAACCTGTCAACTACCACAAAAATCACAGTCTTACCCTCCGAGCATGGCAAATCCGTGATAAAGTCCATGGACAAATGTGACCAAGGTCTACTAGGTATGGGTAAGGGATGTAACTCACCCATAGGTCGTCTCTTAGAATTCTTGGACCTGGCACAAGTGTTACACGCAGTTACAAAAGCTTGAATATCCCTGGAAATCGATGGCCACCAATACTGCCTCGAAATCAACTCCTTAGTGGCATGGATACCAGGGTGTCCACATAAAACAGAATTATGACACTCACCCAGCAGTCGTAAACGCAAATGAGCCGGCACAAATAATTTGTCATTGGGGGTACCAGTAGGAGCGAGATGCTGTCCTGCCGAGATCTCAGAAGCGAGGTCAGGTGCGGTGGCGGCCACAAAGATCTCAGCTGGAAGGATGGGTTCCGGAGGGGCGTCAGGAGGTTGATACGCCTGGAAACTTCGGGATAAGGCGTCCGCTTTAACGTTCTTGCTTCCGGGTCTGAAGGTAACAGAAAAATCAAACCGGGTGAAGAACAAAGCCCACCTCGCCTGCCTAGGGTTCAAACGATTAGCGGACTCCAGAAACAATAAATTCTTATGATCCGTGAGGACCGTGACACGGTGTAATGCCCCTTCTAAAAAATGACGCCATTCCTCAAATGCCCACTTAATTGCCAATAACTCCCTATTACCGATATCATAGTTCCTCTCAGCAGGCGAGAACTTGCGGGAAAAGAAGGCGCATGGCTTAAGATTAGTTAAGGTGGAAGATCCCTGGGACAGTACAGCCCCCACACCGTCTTCTGATGCGTCCACCTCAACCACAAAAGGCCTACTCTGATCCGGCTGGATTAGCACAGGAGCATTAGTAAAACACCACTTTAACCTTTCAAAGGACTCAATAGCTGCAGGAGGCCAATTACCCAGATCGGCTCCCTTGCGGGTAAGATCAGTAATTGGCTTGACCACCAACGAAAAATTTTTTATAAATTTGCGATAAAAGTTCGCAAATCCCAAAAATCGTTGGAGCGCCTTCAGGGAGGACGGTCGCACCCAATCAAGGATGGCCTGCACCTTGACAGGATCCATTTTGAACGAGAAAGGGGTCAAAATGTATCCTAAAAAGGCCACCTCCTGAACACCGAAGATACATTTCTCCCCTTTGACAAAAAGCTTATTTTCACGCAAAACCTTCAGTACCTGTCTAGTGTGGGAGACGTGGGATTCCCAATCAGCAGAGAAAATAAGAATATCGTCAATATAAACAATCATAAATCTCCCAATAAATGCTCTGAAAATATCATTAACAAAATTTTGGAAGACGGCGGGTGCATTACTCAACCCAAAGGGCATTACTAAGTACTCATAATGACCTTCAGGGGTGTTGAATGCCGTCTTCCATTCGTCTCCCTCTCTGACTCTGATCAGGTTGTATGCCCCCTTCAAATCTAATTTAGAGAACCAGCAGGCACCCTGAACCTGATTCAGTAAATCAGGGATAAGGGGCAGCGGGTACCTGTTCTTAACCGTGATCTTGTTTAGTTCCCGGTAATCAATACAGGGCCTCAATCCTCCATCCTTCTTGCCAACAAAGAAGAAACCTGCCCCCATTGGAGAGACTGAAGGCCGAATGTGACCCTTGGCCAGGCTCTCCTTAAGATAATCCCTCATACATTGTCGCTCAGGAGTGGAGAGATTATAAATGTGGCCCTTGGGATACTTGGATCCCTCCATTATGTCAATGGCACAATCGTACTGCCGGTGAGGAGGAAGGAAATCAGTCTCCGACATGGAGAAGACATCCGAAAATTCTCTGATAAATTCGGGTAGGACGAGAGACTCCGCGGTACCTCCTAGCTGCAGTACAGATTTGCAACAATTGACACAATCATGTCCCCATTTTTCTAATTCACCTGCTGGCCAGTTGATCACAGGGTTGTGAGCCTGTAACCATGGCAGCCCTAACACGAGGTCAGCAGGTAAATCCTTTAAAACCAGAAAGGAACAAGTCTCAGAATGGGAGATTCCCACAGTTAGGGTGACGTCAGGAGTACAAAACTCCACTCTCCCATTGCGCAATGGGGTGGAGTCGAGGGCCACAATTTGAATAATCTCCCTTAGAGGGACTATCGGTATACCCACTGATTGTACAAAATCGAAATTAATAAAATTAGCAGCGGAACCACAATCAACAAATGCTTGACCAACCCCCTTAAGTTGATCATAGGTAACAGAGATAGGTAGTAAAATTTTTCTCCTTACCACCGCTGGAGTTACCTTACTCCCCGCTGGGGATCTCCTAGAGGGCGGAAGCTTGGGACACTGCTGGAGCCAATGGTTCATCTCACCGCAGTAAAAGCAGGCTCCTTTCAGACGTCTCTGTTCCCTTAAGGTTCCTCCTAACTGCATGGGCTCCTCCGGAACCCTGGTGGAAGATGGACCTGGCATAGGATTCTCAGGCAGGATGGCCACAGGAGGAGTGCTTGACCGTTCCTTCCGTCTCTCTCTCACCCGACGGTCCAACCTGACTGCTAGGGTCATGGTCGCTTCTAAGGAGTCAGGAGTAGGATAGCCCACGAGAAGGTCCTTCAGTTGGTCAGAAAGCCCTGCCCTAAACTGGCTTCTTAAAGCCGGGTCATTCCAACCAGAAGAAACACACCACCTCCTAAACTCCGCACAATAATCCTCCACAGGACGGTTACCCTGCCGAATGTCCCTGAGCTGGGCTTCAGCAACAGCCGTCATGTCAGGCTCCTCATACAGTAACCCAAGAGCCCTGAAAAAGGCGTCCACCGTCTGACGGCTAGGGGAGTCTGGGGGTAACGCAAATGCCCACTCCTGCGGATCACCCTGCAGCAGAGAAATAATTATTTTGACCCGCTGCTGCTCGGTGCCCGAGGAATGAGGACGTAGATCAAAATAGAGCTTGACACTCTCCTTAAAGGAATTAAAAAATTTTCGATCTCCAGAAAACCGATCCGGCAGCTTAATATGAGGTTCCACACTAGGATTGGAAGTGGAAGGGGCCACTACTGAGGAGGATAGTAGCTGCTCCTGATGTTGGAGCCTATCAGCCAGGCCCTGCAGAGCTTGAGCCATACCCTGGACCTGCTCCGTGAGGGCCCGCAACTGATCCATAAGTTGGGCCTGTGATTCTGTCACGAGGGGGTAGACAAGGGTAGTGTGCCCTGAGCTAACCCCTCCTTCTCTCCCTGCCTACTTGCCTCAAACGGCCCTAGGTAGCCGCGGACAACCACGAAGGCGGTCCCTACACTGTATAAGTGCGCAGGAAGGGAGAGGGTACACAGGGACAGACAAAACACAGACGTAACAAAACACAATATAGAATGGTCAGCTAGCCGGGTCAAACACAGGAGGTCACGTAAATACCGAGGGGTCAAGCAGAGAGAAGTCAAAAGTCCAAAGTCCGAAATCCAAATCCAAGTAAACAATCCAATAACTGAGAACGCACAAGCACTGATCAATGGTGTAAGCAAATCACAGGCATCTGAGTGAGGCAGTTGCCATCTTTAAATAGCCCGCCCAGGATCATGTGATGTGGCCAGCATCACATGACCTGAGGCGGAGCAAGCTGTCCAAACAATATGTAAAGTAGCCATGTGGTGTGATCAGCACCACATGGCTAAACCCAAACAGAGAATTAACTCATGAAGTGCTGGCTGACAAGACCAGCACTTCAATTCCCTATTGCTCGTCTCTAGGGGGGCGGAGAGGTCCGGCGATGTCGTGCAGAGGGAGCGCGACGCCGACCTCGCGTGACAACTCCGTTCCGTTCAGTTCAGTTTTGTCCCCATTGACAATGAATGGGGACAAAACTGAAGCGTTTTTTTTCCGGTATTGAGCCCCTATGACGGAACTCAATACCGGAAAACAATAACGCTAGTGTGAAAGTACCCTAAATCTGTACCCTCCTGGATTTCACTCTGGCTTGTTTTAATATTCATTGTTTTTATTATATGGTTTGGTCCACAACTTGCAGTCAAGATCACCCTGCCTTTCAGTGGGCTCTGAAGAATATAGCATTTAGCTGTTTTGAGTTTGTTGGCTTTTGTTCCAGTTATTACAGAAATATAGTATATTTCCTTTCAAAACATGCATCTTTCTGGAATATGTTCTGTTATACAGACAATTGTCTCTAATCAAGAAAAACTGCAGGAAATATATTTTTTGTTTATTAGACAAAAATCTATAGAAGACGTGTTTTTTAAGTTGTAGCTATTTATTCTTTCTAATGAAATCTATCCTTGAGTGGCCATATTGGATGAACATTCTTCCCTTATTGTCTACATATGTCTCCTTTACGGCACCTCAAATGAATGAGGGTCACTTGACAGAGAGGCTTTTAATTAGCAGGAGACTGCACAATGGTTAATACCTACTTGGTCTCAGTCTGGTTTCTGAGACTACATGGAAAGGTGAGCTTTTGAGATTGATTCAAGTTGGGCAGTGCTGCATGGTGGCTGTTGCTGCTGTGCCTGTGGTCTGGTGGGGACCAGTGCCAAGGTGACTTAACCCAACAGCAGTGGTGTTGCTGGGCTGCTGGGTCTCACCACCTGCAGGTAATGTGTTGCACCGGCAGTGGTTGCCATATGGCTCTACACCAAATTAGAGTGTGTAGCCACTCAAAAGAGGCCACCTTGATATGGTGAGTGGGCCCATGCATGTGGATGTGCGATCCATGTCTTTTTTTGCTACAGTTTGGCATATAATATATTCATATTACAAGGGTTTCCTGCAGACCATATAAGTGAATGCAGTGCAGTAAAATCCAATGTCTAACAATCGACACCTGTGCTGTCCAATTGGAGCTGGTCAATTTTTTCCATTTTTCTATCCATCCCAAACAACCATTATGACTTCTTCCGTCCTTGACCTGTGTCTGTAGAATTTGCAACAGAGACATCTTTAGCTACTCACTTTTCTAGAACCTCCCCACCTCTTCCCAATCTACCTGTACATCTTCATATTGTGCTGAAAACACCTAAAAAGTAATAGTGTTCCCTCTTTTGCCATATAGACAGTAATAATGCTCCCTATATGCCCCTTTTAACATAATACTAACTTAAATTCCCCTAAAAAGTAATAATGTCCCTGTAAGTGCCCACCTAAAAAAAATAGTAATGTCCCCTAATGTGCCCCAAAGCAATAATGTCCCCCTGAGTACCTCAATAAAAAGAAATGATGCCCCATGATTGCCCCCTTTAAAAGTGATAATGCCCCTTAATAAGAAATAATGTCTCACGTGGCCTGCGAAAAATGAATGATGCTCCTAGGTGTCACACACTAGAATAACTGCAACCTTTGTGTCGGGGGAAAAAAAAATCATAGTTATGTCACCCAAATGCACTCAAACCAGTGCAGCAAAGCATCCACTTGCCTGCATAGGTAGGGTCCCAGGGCATGGTCCAATGTTCTCTAGGTTCTTGCTTTTTTGTCTGTTGAATGGAGGTTTTCTTAGGAGACATTTTACGATACACATAAGGGTGGGTTCACATCAGCGTTATGCTTTCCGTTTGTGTTTTCCGTTATAACATGGTTATAACGGAAAATAACGGAAACCATAAGACGGAAGTCAAAACGGAAGCCTTTAGAGGCATTCCGTTTTAATCCGTCATAATAGAAGCCTATGAGAATCATAACGGATCCATTTGGTTCCCGTTATGCAAAACGGAAAACAAAGTCCTGTCGACAGGACTTTGTTTTCCGTTCAGCATAACGGAACTCAGACGGATCCGTTATGATTCTCATAGGCTTCTATTATGACGGATCAAAACGGAATGCCTCTAAAGGCTTCCGTTTTGACTTCCGTCTTATGGTTTCCGTTATTTTCCGTTATAACCATGTTATAACGGAAAACACAAACGGAAAGCATAACGCTGATGTGAACCCACCCTAAGTTAGTTTAAAATTTATATGAAAGTTTAAAAAGTTAAGGAAACGCAAGAAAAAAAAGAAATTTCACATTTTTTTGTTATGACATTACCATAAATAATGTGTCCACTGCACTGTATGGCTTTTTATGATTATGGGGATACCAAATGTGTGTATGTCATTTACTGATTTGTAATGTTTATTTAGTAAAAAATAAAGCAAAGTGTAATTATTGCATTTTTGGTGCAGTTATTTTTTTAGAAACTTAATTTTTTTAGTCCCATTAGGCTGGTCGAGAGACATAGTGGTTATCTGAAATAGCATTAATATGCATTATATGCACCAGGCTCTGAATTTGAGAACCAGCTGAGTTATTTTCAGAGGAGAAGCTAAATAATAATTAGATATAGAGACAATCTTTTAGAATTGGGCACTAAAGTACTGTGCAGTAGTTTCTCCCCTGTGGAAATGCCATTACAGGATATAAAGGCATGACAGCGGTGGGTTCTTCCTCCTTTGGTGGGCCCCATGGGAGTTAGCACTGGCACTGGATAGATACAAACAGAGCCTTATCTATAACTAAGCTGCCATTATCCATCATCTAATGATATATGGCTCTGTTCATTCTATTCCAATATATACAGCAAAGTTCACAAGTTAGTGACAAAATATAGGAAGCCTTAGGCTATCATGACTACTTTAGTGGCAAGTGTAAAAACAGGAATATTTTGAGATTTTTTTAATGTGTAAACAAGTAGCAGCAAGAGGAAGAGGACTGGATCAGCGATGCAGAGAACAGCCGTAGAGAAAGAGCTAAGTATAGTATCATTTTTTATTTCACAACATTCAGGGACATGTTCAAAATTATCGCATGTGTGTATATATATATATATATATATATATATATATATATATATATATATATTATATATATATATATATATATATATATATATATATATATATATACACACACACAAGTGCATATCAATAAATTAGTTGTTTTTTTTCAGTAATTCAATTCAAAAAGTGAAACATATATTATAGAGTCATTACAAACAGAGTGAACTTTTTCAAGTGTTTATTTCTGTTAATGTTGATGGTTATGGCTTACAGCCAAGGAAAACCCAAAAGTCATTATCTCAGAAAATTAGAATATTATAGACCAACTGTAATTTTTTTTTTAAAACACAGAAATGTTGGCCAAATGAAAAGGATGTACAGTAAATTCACTCAATACCTGGTTGGGGCCCCTTTTGCATGAATGACTGCATAAATGCGGCGTGGCATGGCGGCGGTCAGCCTGTGGCACTGCAGAGGCAAAATTTACTTTCAGCTGAGAACAACACCTTTGACCACTGAGCAACAGTCCAGTTCTTTTTCTCCTTGGCCCAGGTAAGACGCTTCTGGTGATGTCTATAGGTCATGAGTGGCTTGACACATGGAATGCGACACTTGTAGCCCATGTCCTGGATATGTCTGTGTGTGGTGGCTCTTGAAGCACTGACTCCAGCAGCAGTCCACTCCTTGTGAATCTCCCCCAAATTTAGGAAAGGCCTTTTCTTAACAATCTTATCAAAGCTACGGTTCTCCCTGCTGATTGTGCACCTTTTTCTACCACCCTTTTTCCTTCCACTCAACTTTCCATTAATATGCTTTGATACAGCACTCTGTGAACAACCAGCTTCTTTAGCAATGACCTTTTGTGGCGTACCCTCCTTGTGGAGTGCGTCAATGACAGCCTTCTGGACATCTGTCAAGTCAGCAGTCTTCCGCATGATTGTGTTGCCTACTTAACCAGACTAAGGGACCTTTTTAAAGGTTTAGGAAGCCTTTGCAGGTGTTTTGGGTTAATTCTTCTAATTTTCTGACATAATGAATTATGGGTTTTTCTTGACTGTAAGCCATAATCATCAACATTAACATAAATAAACACTTGAAAAAGGTCACTCTGTTTGTAATGATTCTATATAATATATGTGTTTCACTTTTTGAATTGAATTACTGAAAAAAAACTACTTTTTGATGATATTCTAATATATTGAGATGCACTTGTGTGTATATATATATATATATATATATATATATTACAGGATATAGCTAGAACGTGGAAGAGAATAAAAAATTCAGCAAATCCCAGCATTTCAGCTGTAATGTGCACTATTGTAGGTACACTTTGTACATATCCGAATTAATTTACAAGCCCAGTTCTGGCTGAACTAATAAATGTGTCACATAAATAGTTGCCTGTCTTAGGTTAATAATGTGAAATATGGTAATGAATGCCTGGACTAGAATTAATTAAAAGTAGTGGTGCTCTGTGGTATGTTTGTGTGCCCAAACGACTGATAAGAAAAAAATTAAGCCAGAAAAATATTAATGCAATTATGAAGTGGAAGATTGTGTTGGAATAAAGTAATTTAGTGTGACACTGTCTAATAATCTCAGGGTTTGTTCCAGAGAGATATTGGATTTGTAGAAGATATCTTCAAATTGGTCCAAAACAAAATCTAATTGATTTTGCTTTCTAAAAGATATTTATCACGAGGATGCTTAAAGTGTAGGTTCATCTACATTAGCAATTTCCAAATACAGTAAATTCCTCTATTCCATCAGAAATGTCTAACATCTCCTGATGTTCAATCTCCTAATATTCTAGGTTTTCAGACGGCAGATTAAAAGAATTTTACTCTCTATAGATATTCATTCTGTGGGATATTCTCAAACCATGACCGGCAGGTGCGCCCTGAGAACTGGAGTTGAGGAACGCAGATCTAAGGGACACCAACACATATTCCACCACTCCTCAAGCAAATATCAATAAATTTTGTATCTTCAGTTGCAAAGCAGAAAACTTCATGAGCCTCTTTTACCTCTTATCTATTTATCTCTTATTTATTTAGGGTTCAATATGGCAGTATAAATTATCGGTATCCATCAAACCTTAGTCCATAGGTACATCAAATATTCTTTATGCCCATACATCCAGAATTCCCATTCATTTATTAATTTATTCAGTCAGTGTGCTCCAGCCGGCTGATATAAAATGACAAAACACTGCACTTGTCATAATGGACATGACAATACTGGAATACTGCACGTGTCATAATGGAACAGCATCATCCATGGATAATGGATGGAAGACTGAGCATGTCATAATGGACCAGCATCATCCATGGATAATGGATGGAAGACTGAGCATGTCATAATGGACCAGCATCATCCATGGATAATGAATGGAATACTGCACGTGTCATAATGGAGCAGCATCATCCATGGATAATGGATGGAATACTGCACGTATCTGTCACGCTCTGGTGTGGGGGGGAAAGCCACACCGAGCGTACGAGGGATGGGGACACACAAAACCAGGGAGACGGTCACCTCCTGCAGAGGACCCTGTGACTAGGCCCTAGGCTGACTACCAGTATGAACAATCCTAGAAGGTAGGAATGTTCATACACAGGAACCTAATATAAATACACCCTAGAAACCCCTGCAGGCTAGTGACTCCAGAGAGTAAACCCGTTCCTCCAAGTATAAGGAGGAACAGGAGACTCCAAAAGGAAAACAACAAATGAAGACAGAAACTTAACTTAAGTCGAACTCAGCAACAGGATCTCAGCCGAGATCCACACCACTCTCAACCCAGCAAGTAGAAAATATAAACCGCAAGGGATACTGGGAGAGGAAGGGGTAAATAGGGGAAAGCTGATTGCCAAGCGGCAACAGCTGAGGGGAAGAGGTGTGGGGAAGAGCACACAAACAAAGGGAATGGCCTGTCAAAGATGTCACTTCGAAAGCCGTGCAGAACGTCTGATTCCAGACGCAGGTCTACTCGTGACATTACCCCCCCTTTTACGGGTGACCTCCGGACACCCAGGACCAACTTTCTCAGGATGACACCTGTGAAAGGCTTTCACCAAACGACTGGCATTCACGTCAGCTGCCGGTACCCATGACCTCTCCTCAGGACCATAACCCTTCCAATGAACCAGATATTGAAGGGTCCCCCGAAGAACTCGAGAATCAATTATCTTGACAATCTGAAATTCCAAATTACCATCCACCAAGACAGGCACGGGTGGCAAGGGAGATGGCTCCAGAGGTTCAACATACCTCTTCAACAAAGATCTGTGAAACACATTATGGATTTTCAGGGCCTGAGGAAGTTCAAGACGAAATGCTACAGGATTAATAATGGCCGTGATCTTATATGGGCCAATAAATCTTGGACCCAACTTCCAAGAAGGAACTTTCAACTTAATGTTCCTAGTAGACAGCCACACAGAATCACCCACATTTAGGTCCGGACCATCCATGCGTCTCCTGTCAGCCACACGTTTGTACTTGTTACCCATATTTATCAAGTTATTTTGAATTTTTCGCCATATGGAAGACAATGATGACGAAAAACGTTCTTCCTCAGGAATACCAGAAGTATCAGAACCAGAAAATGTGCCAGACTGCGGGTGAAAGCCATATGCACCAAAAAATGGTGACTTACCAGTGGAGTCCTGTCTGCGATTATTTATGGCAAACTCAGCCAGAGACAAAAACGAGGACCACTCCTCCTGGTTCTCAGAGACAAAACATCTCAAGTAAGTCTCTAGATTCTGATTGGTACGCTCAGTCTGTCCATTCGTCTGGGGATGAAAGGCAGAGGAAAAAGACAGATGCACCCCGAGCCGAGTACAGAACGCCCTCCAGAATCTGGACACAAACTGAGTCCCACGATCAGAGACCACGTCAGTGGGAATGCCATGAAGTTTCACAATGTTGTCAACAAACACTTGTGCAAGAGTCTTAGCATTGGGGAGACCGGGTAATGCAATAAAGTGCGCCATTTTACTAAAACGATCTACAACCACCAGAATAACTGTCTTACCAGACGACTCAGGCAGATCAGTGATGAAGTCCATGGATAGGTGAGTCCATGGTCTGGACGGGATGGGTAATGGAAGTAGGGGTCCAGAAGGTCGAGTATGTGTCACCTTAGAGCGTGCGCAGACACTACAGGCTGACACATATTCCTCAACACACTTACGCAGCCCAGGCCACCAGAATCTACGAGAGATGAGGTCGACAGTGGATTTACTCCCAGGGTGTCCCGCAAGCACCGAAGAATGATGCTCCTCAAACACCCTATGACGCAAATCCGAAGGAACAAACAACTTCCCAGGAGGGCAAGACTCCGGTGCATCTCCCTGGGCCTCAAACACTTTAGCCTCAAGATCAGGGTAAAGAGCGGATATCACCACTCCTTCAGACAATATAGGGCTCGGATCTTCAAAATCACCACCCCCGGGAAAACTACGTGACAAGGCATCTGCCTTCACATTCTTAACCCCAGGACGGTATGTGACAATGAAATTGAATCTGGTAAAGAACAAAGACCATCTGGCCTGCCTCGGATTAAGTCGTCTAGCAGACTCCAGGTAAGCCAGATTTTTGTGATCCGTGAATACCGTGATTGGATGAATCGCCCCTTCCAACCAATGACGCCATTCCTCAAAAGCCAACTTAATGGCCAGTAACTCTCTGTTACCCACATCATAATTTCTCTCCGCCGCAGAGAGTTTTTTCGAAAAAAAAAGCACATGGGCGCCATTTACCAGGTGACGGGCCCTGTGATAACACAGCTCCTACCCCCACATCGGATGCGTCAACCTCCACAATGAAAGGTTGTGACACATCTGGCTGCACCAATATAGGGGCAGAAGAAAAGCACTCCTTTACAGCGGAGAAGGCTTGCAACGCTGCATCAGACCACACAGAGACATCCGTCCCTTTCTTAGTCATGTCAGTTAAGGGTTTAACTATAGTCGAATAGTTCTTAATAAATTTTCGGTAATAGATGGTGAACCCCAAAAATCGCATAAGAGCCTTCAGATTTTCAGGTCGGTCCCAGTTCAGAACCGCACCGACTTTCTCTGGATCCATACGAAAACCTGAAGATGAAAGCAGGTATCCTAAGAATTGCACCTCATGTACAGCAAAAGCACATTTCTCTAATTTTGCATACAACTTGTTATCTCTTAAGATTTGCAACACCTGCCTCACATGATCCTGATGTGTCCCAATATCTGGAGAATAGATTAGTATGTCGTCCAAATACACGACTACAAACCTCCCCACAAGATGATGAAAAATGTCATTAACAAAATGCTGGAAGACAGCAGGAGCATTGGTCAACCCAAAAGGCATGACCAGGTTCTCAAAGTGGCCCTCAGGAGTGTTAAAGGCAGTCTTCCATTCATCCCCTTCTTTGATCCTGACCAGATTATATGCCCCCCTTAAGTCCAACTTGGAGAACACCTTGGCATCCACAATCTGGTTGAACAAGTCAGGAATCAAAGGAAGGGGATATGGATCACGGACAGTAATCCTATTGAGTTCACGGAAATCCAGACATGGCCTAAGGGTTCCGTCCTTTTTTTTCACAAAAAAAAAACCCTGCTGCCACCGGAGATTTGGAAGGCCTAATATGTCCTTTGGCCAAACTCTCAGCAATATATCCCTTCATGGCCGTTCTCTCAGGTCCAGAAAGGTTATACAGTCTAGATTTGGGCAATTTTGCTCCAGGGATAAGATTGATAGGACAATCGTATTCCCGGTGAGGGGGTAAATCCTGACATCCACCTTCTGCAAATACATCAGAAAAATCCGATATAAAAGAAGGAAGAGTCCTAGTGGTTAAAGCAGAAAAAGATGTATTAAGGCAATTGTCAACACAATAATCGCCCCAATCCACAATTTGTCTAGTATGCCAGTCAATGGACGGATTATGTTTGCTTAACCACGGTAAACCCAAAACCACAGGAGCAGGAAGACCTTCCAACACAAAACATGAAATAAGCTCCTGATGAAATTCACCCACTCTTAATTTGATATCATGCACCATCTGAGATAAGCACTTCTGAGAGAGAGGTGCAGAATCAATGGCAAACACAGAAATCCTCTTATCCAAAGAACTTGGCGACAATCCATGCATACGGACAAACTGAGCATCAATCAAGTTCACCCCTGCCCCGCTGTCAATAAACACCTCAATTTTCACAACTTTTGACTCTAGCGCCACCTCGGCAGTCAGGAGAAAACGGGTACTACAGGATGAAGACAAATGCACATCTTCAGTCTCCCTACCCACCCCACCAAGAGTGAGATGAGGATTCAACGCCCCCTTTTCTTTTCTCTCTTTTAGAGCTAGGAAGCATGGACATACATTGATAAAATGTCCTTTCTGACCACAGAAGAAACACACTCCCTTTTTATTACCAAGATGTTTATGGGTGGATACAGGAGTGGCTCCCCCTAATTGCATAGGTTCATCCCCAGACATCAACCTAGGGGAATATTCACCCAAAGTGTCATAGGAAGCCGGTACTCTATGAGATGGTACGTCCTGAGAGCGGGGGCCCCTAGATCGCTCTCTCAGGCGCCTATCCATGCGCACAGCAAGAGACATAGCGGCCTCCAAAGACACAGGAGTTTCCTGAAAGGCCAAAGCGTCCTTCAGCCTTTCAGACAAACCTTGACAGAATTGGCTACGTAAAGCCGGATCGTTCCATTCAGTATTGGTCGCCCACCTCCGAAACTTAGAGCAATAAGTCTCAACCGGCCGCTCACCCTGACAAAGGTTACGTATCTGGGTCTCCGCCAGGGAGATACGATCCGGGTCATCATAGATAATCCCTAGGGTCTTGAAAAATTCATCTACTGACCGGAGAGCCAGCGATCCGGCCGGCAGAGAAAAGGCCCATGACTGCGCATCCCCTTTAAGCAGCGAGATGACCACACCAACCTTCTGTTCCTCATTACCAGAAGAATGTGGACGCAGTCTGAAATACAATTTGCACGCCTCCCTAAATAGAACAAAATTATCACATTCCCCAGAAAATCTATCCGGGAGGGGGACCTTAGGCTCCAAACAGGCCTGACACTCAGCACCCCCAGAACCACCAGCCTGTGGCCTCTGAATCAGGTTGCGGATGTCAGCCACCTCCAAGCTGAGTCCCTGCAGCCGTTCAGCCAGTGTAGCAATAGCATCCATGTTAGCACAAAAATGATATAAATTTTTGTTAGTTGGCGGTTTATAATGTCACGCTCTGGTGTGGGGGGGAAAGCCACACCGAGCGTACGAGGGATGGGGACACACAAAACCAGGGAGACGGTCACCTCCTGCAGAGGACCCTGTGACTAGGCCCTAGGCTGACTACCAGTATGAACAATCCTAGAAGGTAGGAATGTTCATACACAGGAACCTAATATAAATACACCCTAGAAACCCCTGCAGGCTAGTGACTCCAGAGAGTAAACCCGTTCCTCCAAGTATAAGGAGGAACAGGAGACTCCAAAAGGAAAACAACAAATGAAGACAGAAACTTAACTTAAGTCGAACTCAGCAACAGGATCTCAGCCAAGATCCACACCCCTCTCAACCCAGCAAGTAGAAAATATAAACCGCAAGGGATACTGGGAGAGGAAGGGGTAAATAGGGGAAAGCTGATTGCCAAGCGGCAACAGCTGAGGGGAAGAGGTGTGGGGAAGAGCACACAAACAAAGGGAATGGCCTGTCAAAGATGTCACTTCGAAAGCCGTGCAGAACGTCTGATTCCAGACGCAGGTCTACTCGTGACAGTATCATAATGGAGCAGCATCATCCATGGATAATGGATGGAATACTGTACGTGTCATAATGGAGCAGCATGATCCAGGGATAGTGGATGGAACACTGTGCATGTCACAATGGACCTACATCATTAAGGGTTATGAATGGAACACTGCACGTGTCATCATGGACCAGCATCATCCATGGATAATGGATGGAACACTGCGTGTGTCATAATGGACCAGCATCATCCATGGATAATGGATGGAAGACTGAGCTTGTGATAATGGACCAGCATCATCCATGGATAATGGATGGAACACTGCGTGTGTCATAATGGACCAGCATCATCCATGGATAATGGATGGAAGACTGAGCTTGTGATAATGGACCGGCATCATCCATGGAGTTGAACGCAACATAGAACTTAAAATACATACAGTAGCCGTAGACTAGTGCAATTCTTCTTTGACAACAGCTGGGGAGATATGATGGCAGATTGGATGGTTGCAATTAGATGTTGCTTGCCTAGTGGTTGTTTGGTGATGAGGTTGTCTTTATCCATAATCCTTCACTTCACAGCAGTGTCTGTAAGAGCACAATTCACTCAAGGCTTCACTTGAGTCCTTTCTTCAGTTCTTGAAAGTTGGTATTCTACGAGCTACTTCCGGACTCTATGGCAGGAGAGGAGTCATTTGGTTCGTGCATTTCCCTCAGAGAGGAAACAATATGGTTCTTGAGAGTTTTGTGTTCTATGAGCTGCTTCCTTACTCCCCCACTATCTGGATAGGACCTCTCTTGTCCACTCGCCACCTAACTCTATAGATTACTAAACTACTCTAGGCTTCCCCTCCAGACAGGAAGTTGGGCCAGCCCATTCTACCAGGAGGGGTGGAACAGGGTGGTTAAATTCTGTTACAGCAAGCCATTGCCAGCCAGTACCTCCCCCTGCTGGTTAACCACTTCCAGTCTGCCCATTGACTATAAACGTCCTGGTAGTGGATCTCTATTTCTGAATGGACATTTTAAAACGTCCTTGAGCTTTGCCCCCTGTGTGCAGCACCTGTACATAGAAGCTCCATGACTCAGCTGCCTCCTGACAGCCAAGAACATGGAGCTTTAACTTGAGACCTTTTTTCCTGGCCTCCAGGCTTTTGATCACTCTGACAAGCTGTTAAAGCCATCACAAATGCTTGTACTATCTCCCTCTCATTACTGCCGGTCACAGAGCAGTTTACAACCACATATGGGGTGTTTCTGCAAACTTCAGAATCAGGAAAATAAATATTCAGGTTTGATTTGCGGTTTACCCTTGCTATCTTATAGGAAAAATGAATTAAAAATTGAAAATCTGCAAAAAATTGGACATATGGTAAATGTTCATCAATAACAATTTTATTAGATATCCCTATGCAACTTAAAAGCAGAGAAATTAATATTTAAAAAATTGTGATTTTTTTCAAAATTTTCAGTAAATTTTGGATTTTTTTATAAATAAAGGTAAAATATATTGACTCAAATTTACCATTAACACAAAGTACAATGTGTCACAAGAAAACAATCTATGAATGGCTTGGATAAGTAAAAGCGTTCCAAAGTTATTACCACATGAAGTGACACATGTCAGATTTGCAAAATTAGGCCTGGTCAGGAAGGGGGTAACACTAGGCATGTCACAAACGGCCAGCATTATTAGGGTTTCTGGATGGAACAATGGGTGGGTGTGTCACAATGGGCCAGCAACATCTAGGGATAATGGATGGAACACTGTGCATGTCACAATGGATTATTGTGCATAATCCAGGGATAATGAATGGAACTCTGCGTGTGTCATAATGGACCAACATCATTAAGGGTTATGGTTTGAACACTGTGCTTGTCATAATGGACCGGCATCACCCAAGGATAGTAGATGGAACACTGTGCGTGTCACAATGGGCCAGAATCAACCAGGTATAATGGATGGAACACTGCACGTGTCATAATGGACCAGCATCATTAAGGTTTATGGATGGAACAGTGCGCGTGTCATAATGGACCAGTACCATTAAGGGCTATGGATGGAACAATGAGCATGTCATAATGGACTAACATCATCCAGGGATAAAGGATGGATCACT
This sequence comes from Rhinella marina, assembly GCA_900303285.1. NCBI lineage: Eukaryota > Metazoa > Chordata > Amphibia > Anura > Bufonidae > Rhinella > Rhinella marina. Next base: position 76,566 of record ONZH01018480.1, read on the forward strand.
GAGCGTGTCACAATGGACCAGCACCATTAACGGTTATGGATGGAACACTGCATGTGTCATAATGGACCAGCATCATCCATGGATAATGGATTGAACAATGAGCGTGTTACAATAGGCGAGCATCATCCAGAGATGGTGGATGGAACATTGCGGATGTCACAAAGGGCCGGTATCATTAAGGGTTATGGATGGAACACTGCGAGTGTCACAATAGGCCAATGGACATTTCCTTTGCCACTATTAGGGTTTCTCCCTGGCACCTTCTGGGGTGGTTGCCCTTCGGATGGAAACACCTGAGCTGACAATGGAATCACAGGGTTTGACATCCGTCTGGCTGGCACTGACTTGGGTGAATAAATCGCCCCATAGGGTGATCCTCCTGTGGGATGGCAAATCCTGTAAAGATAAAGGAATCCTTTTTTGTGACAGCTTCCACAATGGCACTGCTCAAGGTGGAAGCCCCTGGGATGACGCCTTGTTGGCAGACACTGGGGCCGACTTCCCTGGGATGACACCCTACAGGCTGGCAGGAGCTAAGATGGCAACACTTTGGTGCAGAAACCCCTCTGGGCAGAAAACTCTGCCAGAGGGATGGCACCCAGTGGGCTGGCAGCTGCTGGTATGGCAACCATTTGGAGGCAGAAACTCCTTGGGGCAGGGAACCCTGCGGGTAACATGGCACCTCACAGACTGGAAGCCTCTGGGATGGCAGCCCTTTGGCGACAGACACTGCTTGGAGCAGAAAACCCACTACAGTGCTCTATTCACCTCTCGGAGTGTTAAAGGGGTATTCATCTCAGACAATGGGGGCATATCGCTAGTATATGTCCCCATTGTCTGATAGGTGTGGGTCCCACCTTTGGGACCAAGCACCTATCTCATAAACTGAAGTCAATGGAAGCGGTGCCCGTGCAAGCGCGGTATGCTCCCTTTCATTTCTATGGTGCCGACGGAAATAACCAAGCCAACGCTCACCTATTCTTGGTGGCCCAATAGAAATGAATATTTTTGCCAGCTCAGTTTACGAAATTGTTCTGGGACATAAGCTCAATCAATATAACCAATCACCATGACCCCTATAAAGCTGAGCAGGAGGATGGAGCCAGTGTATTTTATTTCTCTGTAGGCCATGATGGAAAAAAGGTCTTACTACATTGTGCCTTTTACAGACAATTCTCCAGCTCTCTCTCAAAGCCTTTCCAGGCTCCCTGTCTGTATACTGTCTTCCTTCTATGATAGTTCGGTGCGGTACTGTGAGTCAGTAATATGGTGTAGAGTTACTCGCTGGCACCCATGCTACATACTGGGTTGGGTCTCAATCCCTCTGCATGAAGGCAATTCAAGACGCCTCTTAGTGAGCCACTGTGTCTCTGGATTGCAAGGAAAACTTTTACCTTTGGTTTCGTGTCCTGTTGCGGTTGGATGCTTCTCCCCAGGGGTTGTGCATGCAGCATCTCTCTCTTGTGTGTCCACTGCCCGGCTGAGGAGGGCTGGATGGTGGTACATCCACAGAGAGTGTCTACACGTCACTGGAGTGCCCCTTCTTTATTGAGGTAAGGCAAATGTTGTTGCATTTATTAATATGCTGCTGGTGTGTGACAGTAATATGGCTTAAATTTTACTGCAATGATGCATTTCACCCAGCAAATAACCCCTGGCTGGCCTTCCCCTCTATAGGGATGATGGGAAAACTTCTCCTCCGCACCTCCTGTACTGGCCGAACTGGGTACCGCTTGCTATGAGGTGGTAGGTTGTGAAGCCTTGCAATCCCCTAATCTCCCTGTGGTGCCTTCACCTCCAGGCAGGGGGACAGGATTATCACATGTACATCAGTACATTTATCACAGCTGTGCTACTCAGTCTGCTGTACGTTTCCTGGCACACTATGGCTGCAGTTCTCTGGGAGATGTCTCTGTTCTAGCTATGTTGTGGTCACCTCCAGAGTTCTCATAGTGTGTATCTTCCTATCTCTTCCTAGATGTCTGGCTATCATGAGGACTCCATGAAAAAGTCTAGAAAATCCAGACACTGCAGGGAATGCCAGCAGTCTTTACTGGAGAACTTTTCTTCTGGTGCCTGCACTACCTCTTCATCATAGACGTTATTCTCTGCAAAATGTATCCAGGGAATGTTTTCTCTTGGTGTTAGGATAGTTTACTTTTGTCTCTGCAGCCTCTAAATCCTGAACAGGTCCAGCTCTGCCTTATGCTGGAAGCCAAGCAGAGCTTAGCTGGGGTCTGGATGGGAGACCACCATGCTTCTATTCAGCAAGTCCTTTTTAAAATGAAGGGGATTTTCCATGTCCTAATATATTGTCATGTATGAAGACAATTGGCAGGATTTATTAAAGTCGGTTAAAGATGTCGTAGAAAAGGACAATAATGTGCAGAATGAGCTTAAATGTGAGAGACTTTGTACCTCCCACAAACCAACGGAAGAGTTTCCGTGGTTATCCAGCCTTGGGTGAATGATTGAAACAAGATATTAGATGGTAAATCTCTAAATATAGCATGCTGCCCCAAAACATTATTCAGCAGTGGCAAGACAGTGGCTGCGTTCCCTCAGAGAAGTCATGACAATCTGAAGAGATCCATGGAATGGAAAGCAGATTTGTTATATAGAAGTCTTATACAACACTTGGCCTGTTAAAACGTCCCTGAATGTATTTCTACGACAAGGGTACTGTGAATCTGGCTGAGCCAATTGTGTTAAGCTATGTATGAGGGGTGTCTAGAGGAGACATATTATAGAATCTACCCTTGCTGAAACTCCCACTAAAGTTCCTCTGTGATGCTTCTATGGTCATTAAGAAATTCCTCTTTATTCTTAGCAGAGTAGCTATTAAATTCAAACCGTGGCCTCCCAATGTACAGGTGTATTCACTGCAATGTCAATGAATAATCATTAGATATTTTAACAAAAGATTTATTTTTCACAACACCTAGTGAATAAAAAAGGAAGGATATACATTCTCAGCACATCAGAATGATGGACTGCCATACACTACCATCCAAGACCCATTTCTATAACCTGCTGCAGCACCCAGGTTCAGAGAATTCCTTCCAGAGGACTTTTTCACCAAAACAATCAAGAATCCCATTCTTCAGCTCCTCCAGGGATTGTTGGAAATGGCAGTATTACAACGTGCCATCTTCAGAAACAGAAAAATTCAAAATGAGGATGATTTGATCAGTCATATGTCTTGGAGGGAAAAGTTTTTCTGGCCACAACATATCTCATGGATGTCTACCTACATGTTCCCATGTTGCCCAGCCACAGGAAATTCTTATGGTCATAGTGCACATAAATTTGGGCATTCTTTATCTGCAATTCACTATTGCTTTATAAAAATACACTGGCTCCTTTCTCCTGCTTATCTTTATAGGGTCATGGTGATTGTTTAATTGATTGATCATTATTGCTTATTAATCTGTCTCTGTCTAGTTGTATCTAGGGGGCTTTATCCCATTCGTGACTGTGCTGCCTATGGACTACTGTAAATACACTTTCTTTTATTTTTCTGCCTTTAGCAGGAACACATCCATGGACGTTAATTTTATAAACATATAAAATCTACCAGAACTTTTCCATCTTATCTCGACTTGCTAAACCGTTAACTCAAGAGGGGCCATGTGAATTTCTGTATGCCAGTTGCAGTTTAAAGTTTGCCCTTTTTTTCTTTCTTTTGAAATTTTTCTAAACCTTCACAATGCAATATTCCACTGGAAGGCCTAGGAGGGGAATTGCTACAAAAGTGTTAGTACATGCCTCAGTGATGCCCAGTTCTAGAAACCTTTGTTTTATACTTCAAATGCCTCAACCACTGTTCACGCTGCCCCTTTATTTGTTTCCAGTCGCAATATAACTCCCATAACATGTTCAGTCTGCTACAAACCCTGTAAATCAGCAGAAGGCGCAAAGGACCATCCGATGATGACATTTACGTTTCAAAGGTTTATTTAGCAGGTGGTACAACGCGTTTTGGGGACAGCGGTCCCCTTCATCAGGTATAGATTGCTTAATGTGACACAATACTAACATTGGACATATATATACACTTAAAAAAACGCCAAAAACCTTAGGGTAGGTCAGAGGGGCTGGGGTGGGCGGGACTAAGGTTCCCCCAAAACAGTAATGGAAGATTACATGCCTCATATTGATAAAAACAACATTACAACAAAGGTTTCATAAATGTTATTTATAAACATTGGTGGTGTGAGTGATGCAGTATAAAAATGAAAAAGCAAAGACCCGGCTACGCCCGAATGTTATGGGAGCGATCGCAGAGCCAGATCGGTCACGTGATCGCAACTAGCGGTCACGTGATCGTTGTATCCTAGCAGCAGGACACTGAAGGGCTTGCCGCTGCTGCTGGAATGTAGGGGCTGTATGGAGGTAGGATACGTACGCCGGAACGGAGCTGAGGCGGTGCCCGTAGCGATGCTGTATGACATACTGAGGTGAGGAGGAAGAGTGCTGCGCTATCAGTTTGCACTCTGAGGATGTAACAAAGTGGAGAAAAGGAGGAATGATATTGTGCAAATGACACTGTGGAGTAAAATATGATGGATAGAGTATGATAAAGGATGAGCATGATGATTATGAAAGTGAAAATGGTGAAAAAAATATAATAATGTTGGTGAAAATATAAAAAATAAACATAAATGTAAATAAAATGAAAATAAAGAAAATGATGGGATGATAGTGTTTGTAGTACATTGGAATTGATTGGATGAGACTGATGAGTGAATGGTAAGAAGCATATGGAGAGAAAGGGGGAGGGGAGGAAATTAAATGATGATATGTATGATTGATGGTGAAAATGATGAGATGAAGGTATATTGATTGGTGAAGAATATAAATAATATTATGGGAGGGGGAGGGAACGAGCAGCCCCTACACTCCAGCAGCGGCAAGCCCTTCAGCGTCCCGCTGCTAGGATACAACGATCACGTGACCGCTCTGGCTCTGCGATCGCTCTGATAACATTCGGGCATCGCCGGGGCCTATACGCCTTTGCGTTTTCATTTTTGTATTGAGCATCACTCACACCACCAATGTTTCTAAATAACATTTATGAAACCTTTGTTGTAGTGTTGTTTTTATCAATATGACGCATGTAATCTCCCATTACTGTTTTGGGGAAACTTAATACCACCCACCCCAGCCCCTCTGACCTCCCCCTAAGGTTTTTGGCATATATATATATATATATGTATATATGTCCAATGTTAGTATTGTGTCACATTAAGCAGTCTGTACCTGATGAAGGGGACCGCTGTCCCCGAATCGCGTTGTACCACCTGCTAAATAAACCTTTGAAACTTAAATTTCATCCTCGGATGGTCCTTTGCGCCACAGGATTTCCTTCTGCTGATCTACTTGCTTTCTGGGGGACTCCAGGCATCCCCGACTTGAAGCACTTGCAACCTTGGCCACATACCGTCCAGCTTTGAGGGTTTCCAAGTACCCTCTGACAAGCCTACATTAGAGTTGTGCCTATTTCTAGCACAACCCTACAAGGTGAGCCTCCTTATTGGAGATATTGTTTCTTTTAACAATTACGTTATTACCCTATGGTGCACCTTTTTGTGTTTCCTAGCTAAACACTGCCTGTTCGATCTACAAACCCTGTAAAACGCTCTCCACACATCTGAGGCAAAGGTACATGAGGCGCAGTAGTGATGGAAAGATAAAAGCTAATGTGGCTCTGGTCAGGAACTCTCTGGTCAAGATTGCATCTCAGGGCTCTGTCATCAATTACAGACATGTTGCGTCCCTGGGATCTGTATATAACGTGGTCCCCTACCTGGTAGATAGGGGTTTTCTAATATTCAACAAGCTGTTCTTTTCCAGGTGTGTGTACATTTCTTCTTTTCACTCACTTAAATAGCGTTGAAATATTCTTCACTGTTCGCTGCTGAAAAGTCATAAGGTTTCACCCTCTCCATTGAGAAGGGTGAAATCCGCTGCAAAAAAATGACATCAGGGTTGTAGCTATAGAGGGTGCAGAGGTAGCTGTCGCTATCGCGCCCAGGAGCTTGAGGGGGCCCAAAGACCCTTGTTCCGCAGAAGAAGACACCAGCATTATAGAAAGTGCATGCTGGGAGGGCTCTGTTATAGATTTTGCACTGGGGCCCAGAATACTCAAGTTACAACTCCAGCTGGAGGGTCAAGAATTTGGCATGAGGGGTGCTGTTTCAATTTTTGCCTCAGGCAGCAAGGAAGCTATTGTTCCCCTGTCCCTTGCCACAAAGCACTGAGGGAACGGGGGTCCAAGCTGAATTCTTACACCAGGGCCCATGAGCCAATAGCTATGCCCTTGATTGACATTCTGTGGATTCCAAATCTGCAATGATGGTGCAAAAATGCATTGCATTCGGTTTTCCACTGTTGTTTGACCTGAATCTGACTTACCAGACTAGGCTCAACTATCTCCAACATATACACAGGTTTCACATGATAGCCACTAACCCGTCACTTCAAAAGCCAAAGTTATATAGGGCATGCATTTTCTTCATGAGTGTTAGTGAAGACCTTTAAAAAAGAGAGTGGGTCATAAAAGGTAAGTTGATGCTGACCAATGCATCATAAACTGACACATTATGGGGACACTATGGTGTTGGAGGGGGGAAGAACACTATGGGGGTATATTATATAGGCACATTATGGGGGCACTAAGAAGGAACATTTATACTGGCGCATTCTGGGGGACACTATGGGGGAATCTTATACTGGCACATTATGGGGGCACTGTCGAGGAGAGGAGCACTATGTGGGCATTTACTAGGGGCATTATATAGGGGTATTTTATACTTGCACACATTATGGGGGCACTATGGGGACATTAGCTCAACTGGGGGCACTAAGAGGGGGATTTTTTTTGTACTGGCACACATTATAAGGGACATTCTTTGTGTATGTATATGTAAACATGTATCGTGATGCCGCGTGTCCGCCGTTGAGTATGGAACCTGTTGTTAAAAATTTGAATCCCACCCCTGTGTAAGGCCATTGCACACCTGGAGAGATGCATCACAGGAAATATTTTTCCTATCTGAGTGGGATAAGAGATCTACAGTGTGTCGTGTGACATCAGCAGGCATCAAAGAAAGTAAGCTGTGCCAAAGTAGCCTATCTATCTTGATCTTTGACTGCATTGTTGCATGTCTTCAGCTTATTCTCCCTTTTATCCATGTGTAGGTATAAGCTAACTTTCATCTCTAGTCAGGTGACCAAAAAGGTGTGCAAAAGTTTGAGTCTCCCAGAGTACACAGAAATCTTTTTGCATAATATTTGGTACACATCAACCTCACAGCAGAAAGGAGCTACCAGGAGAAGATGTTGGATATATGCCCTGGTTATAGGTTGGTGATACAAGCGGGATGAGATGGTGGTGATGAACCCCAAGTCAACACCACAAGGTAACATTATTGTTGGAGGGGAAATTACATCTGCTCTGTCATAGTCCATAGTCTTTGCCAAATGTAAACTTTCAATTTTCTCTATCTCTCTTAAAGGAACCTTTATAAAGAATGCCCAGGACCCCAGGAAAGTGACTCAACTGAAGAGCTCTGGAGTACCCTCAATGGCCTCAGTAGCTTGGATGATGAGGACTGGACTACAAAGTACTGATAACTTTCAAAAGACTAGCACTCTCTGAAGCCGATAAGGGAACACATAATAAGCTTGTATATATTCATTTTAGTTCAGAGCCAATAATCCTACTTTTGTAATATGTAAATGAGCCTCTAGGAGCAGGGGGGGGGGGTTGCTCCTGCTCCTAGAGGCTCCGTTCTCATACCTCCTTCCACGTCCCGCCATCCTTGATTGACAGGGCCAGCGCGCATCTTCTCCTGCCAGCCCTGTGTGCCGGGGAAATCTCGCTCATGTGATGTGCAGCACACAGGGCCGGCAGCAGGACACGAACGCTGGCCCTGTCAATCAAGGCGGGGCGTGGAAGGAGGTATGAGAACGGAGCCTAAGTATGCTCCAGGAGATGTAGTTCCACAAAAGAAACACAAGATGGTGATCTTTCATAAGCTATGGTGAAGTTCTGTGCTGTGACAGGACAGACAAGGGGCCTGGTGCACTGGGCAGGTTCTGGGACCAGCTTTGTGGGCATCCCCACTACAGGGATCTCAGGGGAAGCTTTGTAGGTGGCTGGATCTTCAGTAGTGGTTGGCGCTCGGCCAAGCTGGGTCACCTGGCTGGCTGCGCCAGGTTTTCTCGATGGCCACTAAAGGGGGCAGAACCACCTATGTGCACCTTCAGTGGTGGGCACAAGCCCTGTAATCCAGTAGATGCAGATACAATTGAGCCTGCAGCAGCGCCGGCTCAACTGGTTCTCTGCTCAGCTGTTCCCGAGGTGCACTGCCGTGACGTAGGCGGCACAATGATGTCATCACGCCCCCTGCGACGTTCCTCAGGAGCAGACCCGCCAGTAGAGGCCGGGTCTGCATCGCTGCATCGTGGAACCGTGCCGGGACAGGTGAGTGTAAACTGCCCTGAGTGCCCTCCCCTATTCTCTCAATTTGCCCTAACCCTAATGCAGGCCCCTGACCCTAGTACTGATCCCTAACACTGTCCCTAAGTCTAATACTGGCCCCTAGCTCTAATACTGGCCCCTAGCTCTAATACTGGCCCCCAATTCTAATACTACGCCATACTGACACCTAACCCTAATACTGACACCTAACCCTAAGGCTACATTCACACGACCGTATGTGTTTTGCGGTCCGCAAATTGCGGATGTGCAAAACATGGAAACTGGCTGTGTGCGCTCAGCATTTCTGAAACACACATGGCCAGCCCTATGATAGAAATGCCTATTTTTTTTTTTTTTTTGCCGGGCCATGGAATGAAACTACAGATGCGGACAGCACACGGCCAAATTAAAATGAATATAAATACAACTGTGTGAATCTAATATATAAAGCTGGGTGTGTGTGTGTATGTCCGCTAAAGGAATCTGCACCGTCGCAGCTACAATCACGAAATTTGGCACACAGGTACATCAGGTGTCCAGGAAGGTTTTAGAATGGGTCTCAGCTCTCCAGGACGTACCGTTCCTGAGATATTCCCAAAAAATGCATTAGCCAATAGAAGCTTATCAGCCAATAGAAGCTCGCAGGCAGTTAGTCTCCACACACCCTGTTTCATACCAAGTTTCCATAAGAACCCAGCCATTTTCCTTCACTGCTGTAGGTCTGCTTTAAAGAGGTATTCCGGTTACCATAATTATAACTTATGCTTTAGACTAATTCATCATCATTCATTACCTACATATTTACCATTTAGTAGTAACAAAAGATGTTTTCTTCCACTGCTACCCACTGTGTTTCCTCATAAATTACCATGGCCTCGACCTGTAGTCAGGCCACCCTCAAAAGAAGGACTTAAAAGCCCCACTCCCAGGTCCGCTAAGCCACAACCCTGACTCGGTCAGGCCACGCCCCCTTCCACTCAGCCAACAGGGATTGAAAAAATGAAGGTAAAAATCAACTTCTGTCAGCTGCAGGGGTGGGAGGGAGGGTGACTTTCTCCCTGCGCACAGTGCTGCTGAGAGTGAGCTGTTCAAAAGGCCACGCCCCCTGGCTCCATGAAGACACAGAGGAGAAGCTGTCTGAGAGTGAGCTACTGAAAGAGTGGACATCCCTGCGTTCGTCCAGGCCCTGCACATGACGGAGGACAGGGAGTCTGAAAGCCAGACTGTCCAGCCTAAAACCAGACCTCTGGCCACCCTAGGGGAAGGCTGATGTTAGGGTGGCCAAACATCTGGTTTTAGGCTGGATAGTCCGGTTTTCTGGCTCCCTGCCCTCCGTCAGGTGCAGTGCCTGGATGGACGCAGGGATGTCCACCCTTTCAGTAGCTCACGCTCAGACAGCTTCTCCTCCGTGTCTTCACGGAGACAGGGGGCGTGGCCTCATGTTTAGGGGTGGCTTCATGGGGATCGGGGGCATGGCTTCACGTTTGAGGGCATGGCCGGTGAGGTCTGGCTTTCTGGGGTGTGGACAGTGGCCACCCTAGCTGCTGTGGAGGTCACTGTTAAAGGGGTGGACACTGCGGAGGTCACTGTTAAAGGTTCGGACACTGTAAAGGTCACTCTCAATATCTTTTAATGACACACACACAAACATTTAATGAAATAGATGAAATATACTCCTTCTGCTAGTGTACAATATATGTATATGTATAATATATTTCTGCACACACTGTACATAGAGGGGGTACATATGAGAGGTGCTCTACATAAAGGAGGCGCACGTAAGAGGCACTATACATAAAGGGGGCACATGTTTGTGACACTATACATACAGGGGGCACAAATAAGAGGTGTTATACATAAAAGGGGCACATATAAGTTACCAAGCATGTGGCACTATATACAGTGGGAACAGAGCATGTGGCATTAGCATTAGGGGCACTGTGTGTGGAACTATAAACAGAGGTCACAGAGCATATGACACTATATACAGAGGATACAAAGCATGTGGCACTATATACAGAGGGCTCAGAGCATGTGGCACTACATAAAGAGGGCATAGAGCATGTGGCACTATATACAGAGGGCACAGAGCATGTGGCACTATATACAGAGGGCACAGAGCATATGGCACTGTATACAGAGGGCACAGAGCATATGGCACTGTATACAGAGGGCACAGAGTATATGGCACTATATACAGAGGGCACAGGGCATGTGGCACTATATACAGAGGGCACAGAGCATGTGGCACTATATCCAGAGGACACAGAGCATATGGCACTATATACAGAGGGCACAGAGTATATGGCACTATATACAGAGGGCATGTGGCACTATATACAGAGGGCACAGAGCATATGGCATTATTTACAGAGGGCACAGAGTGTGTGGCACTATATACAGAGGGCACAGAGTATGTGGCACTATATACAGAGGGCATGGAGTATGTGGCACTATATACAGAGGGCATAGATCATGTGGCACTATATACAGAGAGCAAAGAGTATGTGGCACTACTATTGGGGGCCCTGTATGTAGCACTAATGCTGCTATTGTATTGAGGGTACAGTATGTGAAACTTAGGCTAGTTTCACACTAGCGGCACTGGACTCCGGCAGGCTGTTCCGGCGGATGAACAGCCAGCCGGATCCGTGCTGCCGCATGTGCACGTGTGGGGCCGGAACTACACTCAGTGAATGGGGCCGGTCCAGTGCCACAACTGTGAAAGTACCCTAAGATGAGTTTGTGTTAGTATGCAGGGTGCCAATGTGTTGGTAAAGAGAGAAGCTGAAGACATCTTCTCGGCAAAATCTGCAGAGCTGAACCGTGGTCAGAAGAAGTCTTCATGGTGGCCTGAACCTAACGGAGAAGAACACAGGAGGAGATGTCACCTGTAAGTCACTAAATGGAAATTATTATTCTGCCAATGGCTGTGTATGATGAGTGCTGTAGTCACCTGGATGATCTACAGCTAATGATGAGTGGTAGCATGCTGTTTTATGAAACAACTCCCAGCATTCTTTTACTACTGTTCAGATCATAGTGTGCGCTGTAGTTTCACTCCGTACAAGCTTATATGGCGAGGGCTAACCTGACTACTCAAATGGTATCTGTACTGAACTTTTAAAATCTAGTTATGTATATATGTACTGCACATTGTTCTGGTGCTGTATTTATGTAGTGAACTTGGTTCTGCTGCTGTGTTTGACTTATAGGCTTGGTTCTGGTGTTAGATTGAAGTATAGCATCAGCTTGAATACAATACTATCCATTCACATCTGCATTCGGGCCAAAGATTCTGTCAAAAAAGACCAGACAGAGCATACCGTATGCAAGACTTTTTGGTTCACTAAAGGAGCAGCATCCTGAGCAAACCCTATTATAGTCTATGGAGTCTCTTCAGCTCAGGAGTTGGTAAATTTTGCCCCTCTAATGACCATGCTGTTGCTACGGACTCAGTCATGTCCTGTATCTGGGTTTGCACATGTGTGTGCGATCCTAGCATGAAAACACAACCAACTATTTACCTATACTGCCTTTATATGGTAGGCGGATTTAAAAAGGTTAAGGGTGGGCAATTACACATGGGCCAGTGCTGTGTGCTTGCCCCCCAGGCTAAAATTTGCCAGCCCCTGCTGAACATCAAGTGTGAACGGCGCGATGTGCCTCAACAGTCAAATTTATCGGATCATTCAGCTCTCCTCCCTGGATTTTTTCATGTATATTTGCCAAACCTAACATTTGTACTTTTTATGCAAAAGCATAAATGATGAAGGCTTTGATAAAGTTTCTAAACTATTGATGAACACCTGTACTATGCCTTGGCTTGGTGCAACATATCTGAATTAAATCAATGGCTTCTGGTTCAACTTTTTTGGGGAAGATGGGCTGATATGTGCCCTTAAAAATTGCAAACTGACTGGGTTTTCGGAAGTGAGTTGACTGCCACGTATAAGTGGGATTGGCGAAGGTATCTATTTTTTTTTTTGTGGATGCGGGTTGACCATCCTGGCCGGCTGTGGGCTGGTGCAAGCCCCCTACTTCGGCCACTGGGGGCCAAGGGCAAATTTGGCCTAGACTTCCCCACAGTGGGGATGCAAGCAATCGGTGTGTCCTAAGAGTTTGGTGGAACCCCTGAGCAGGGCATCCAGTGGTATCTTATGGCCCCCATGGGCCATGGCTTGGACTCTGTCCCAGCTTTCTTCCAGATATCAGGCCGGCCTTTTTTTTGTGGCTATGGGTTGGCCATCCAGGCTGGTTGTGGGTTGGTTCCAGCCCCGTACTTGGGCCATCAGGGGCCCAGGGGGAAATTTGGCCTGGGCCTCCCCGTGGTGGGGAAATGGGCAATCGTTGTCCTGAGAGTTTGGTGCAACCCCTTAACGGGTTGGACAGAAGTATCTTATGGCCCTGTGGGCCATTGTTTGGAATTTGTCCCAGCTTTCTTCTTGAGATCAGGTGGACCTTTTTTTGCAGCTTAGGGTTGGCCATCCTGGCCGGTTGCGGTTGTGCCATCTCACTACGTGGGCCACAAGAGCCCAAAGAAAAAATTAATCCCAGACTTCCGCACAGTAGGGAAATGGGCAATCAGAATCCTAAGTGTTTGGCGCAACCCCTGATTTGGGCGGCCAGAAGCATCTCATGCCTCCATGGGCCATGGTTTGGGCTCTGTCCCACCCTTCTTCCAGAGATCAGGCAGGCTTTTTTTGTGGCTGAAAGTTGGCCATCCTGGTTGGTTGTGTGTTGGTGCCAGGCCCCTACTCAGGCCACTGGGCCTTGGTGGAAATTTAGTTTTTCTCCCCTGATTGATTTGGTATTGGAAAAACACACCTGGGAGGAAATTTCACTTGGTCACATTTTAGAGTCTGACACCTATGGGTGATTTTTCCCTCCTGCTGCAAGGGGTTTTTTCTTGTTCAGTGTGAAGGAATTTGTCTTCCCGATGTTGGCTCACTTTATGAGATATTGTCGGTGTCAGGTCTGGTCCATATGACCTGAAGACATGTTTCTTGGTTAAAGAACCACTTGTGTTTTTTTCAGACTTGCTTTTCAAATAGATATTCAACCTCTTTTACTAATAAAGTTACATTTTTAATTGCTTACTTTATATAGAAATTCACATCTTAATTTTCAGTTACTGCATCTTATACGTATGTCTTCCGCAGGAAGCCAGTTTTTCCCCCTCCTGTGCAGATTAAAACTACAAGCAGATACTGAAGCAAGACATCAATCTTCTGTATCTCCGCCCCTCAGCAGCTTCCACTACAGCCCCCACCTCCTCCTCCTCCTCCACACCATAGAATGCTTAGAATGACTTAGAATACATGTACGGCGCTGGTAGCAAAAGGGTTAACTTGCCATCTTTGGGTGACATTACTGGGGCTGGTTGCAGGGGAGAATATGATTTGTCTCTTCCACCCCTTCATCCCCTTAAAGGGGTTGTCCAGCCATTAATATTGATGACCTATACTCAGAGTAGGTTATCAATATCTTATTGGCGGAGGTTCGAAATCCTGCACCTCCGCTAATCAGCTGTTTGAAGAGGAGGCGACAATCCATGTGAGCACTGCTTCCTCTTCATTACACAGCACTCTGTCTCAGAAATGCACTGTAATACAGGTACCCACTCCATTCAAGTGAATGGAGAGAGTGCTTGTAATTACACTATGCTACCGCTTCACGAGACACACTTTACAAGATGTACAGTACAGACCAAAAGTTTGGACACACCTTCTTTAGAAAATTAGCAAGGTTGGCATAAAAACGCTAATTGTGACAAAATTAGTTGCAATGGTGTTTAAAAAGTTGCAAACCCTAGATTTGTGATTTTTTAAATGCTTAAAACCAGGTGAAGGTGGAAGAAAAATCTCCTCCCTAGTGTTTATGAGACTTTTTGCTCTTAAGCATCCCCCTTCCCTTGTAGATTGTAAGCTCTTGCAGACAGGGTCCTCTCCCCCTTTGTACCAGTCTGTTCTTGTATTTTTATATTATGTACAGTATGTGGAGCCACACATTCCACTCAAGGGACAAAAGTATCCTGCATAAGGACTGAACTCCTTAAAGTGATTAAGGGGTTTTCCCATCACAGTATATTCCAAATATAATGCCAATATTTAAATTGAATGTGAGGTTGAGATGCCGTTATACTTTACAAACCATTACTGCATTGTCTGTAGTGTCATGAAGAGTGATACAATCTTTTTGGATGCATGTAACATAGTAACATAGTAACATAGTTTATAAGGCTGAAAAAAGACATCTGTCCATCCAGTTCGGTCTGTTATCTTGCAAGTTGATGCAGAGGGGAAAAAAATCCTTCCTGGCTCCAATCAGGCAATCTGAAAAACTCCCTGAATCAACGACCCATCTCTAGTAACTATAACCTGTAATATTATTACCCTCCAGAAATACATCCAGGCCCCTCTTGAACTCTTTTAGTGAACTTACCATCACCACCTCCTCAGGCAGAGAGTTCCATAGTCTCATTGCTCTTACCGTAAAGAATCCTCTTCTATGTTTGTGTACAAACCTTCTTTCCTCCAGACGCAGAGGATGTCCCCTTGTCACAGTCCTGGGGATAAATAGATCATGGGAGAGATCTCTGTACTGACCTCTGATATATTTATACATAGTTATTAGATCTCCCCTCAGTCGTCTTTTTTCTAAAGTGAATAACCCTAATTTTGATAATCTTTCTGGGTACTGTAGTCCACCCATTCCAGTTATTATTTTAGTCGCCCTCCTCTGAACCCTCTCCAGCTCTGCTATGTCTGCCTTGTTCACAGGAGCCCAGAACTGTACACAGTACTCCATGTGTGGTCTGACTAGTGATTTGTAAAGTCGCAGGACTATGTTCTCATCACGGGCATCTATGCCCCTTTTGATGCAACCCATTATCTTATTGGCCTTGGCAGCAGCTGTCTGACACTGGTTTCTGCAGCTTAGTTTGCTGTTTACTAAAATTCCTAGGTCCTTTTCCATGTCAGTGTTACCCAGTGTTTTACCATTTAGTATGTACTGGTGACTTGCATTATTCCTTCCCATAACCTTACATTTTTCAGTGTTAAACCTCATCTGCCACTTCTCTGCCCAAGCCTCCAATCTATCCAGATCCATCTGTAGCAGTGTACTGTCCTCTTCTGTGTTAATTACTTTACATAGTTTAGTGTCAACTTCAAAAATGTATATTTTACTGTGCAAGCCTTCTACAGGATCATTAATAAATATATTGAAGAGAATAGGGCCCAATACTGACCCCTGTGGTACCCCACTAGTGACAATGACCCAATCTGAGTATGTACCATTAATAACCACCCTCTGTTTTCTATCACTGAGCCAGTTACTTACCCACATACAGACATTTTCTCCTAGGCCAAGCATTCTCATTTTATATACTAACCTTTTATGTGGTACCGTGTCAAATGCTTTGGAGAAGTCCAGATATACGGCATCCATTGATTCACCGCAGTCAAGTCTAGATCTTACCTCCTCATAGAAACTGATTATATTAGTTTGACATGACCGATCCCTCATGAAGCCATGCTGATATGGAGTTATTTGCTTATTTTTATCGAGGTACTACAAGATAGCATCTCTTAGAAAACCTTCAGACAGACACAACAGATGTTAAACTTACCGGCCTATAGTTTCCAGTCTCTGTCCTCACTACCCTCCTGTTTTAGTGATTTAAATGCATTGTTTTTTTTTCTTGTTCCTTAACCTTTTATTCCCATAAGGTATGTACCTCTCACAATTAGATATTAGGATGCTTCTAAAAATATCCCTTTTTGCCTGCATTTTTATTTTTGAGGACTTTGTCCCAGTTAGTTAGGCCTATGGCCTCTCTTAGTTGGCTAAATTTAGCTTTTTTGAAGTTTGGTATTTTTGTTCCTCCCTGAAGACACACTCTTTTGAATGACAATTGGAAGGTTATTATTTCATGGTCACTATTTCCCAGGTGTCCCCCAACCTGCACATCTGTTGTTCTGTCAGGTCTAATGGTTAGTACTAAGTCCAGTATGGCCGTCCCTCTAGTCGGGTCCTGAACCAGTTGAGAAAGGTAATTGTCTTTGGTTATTGCCAAGAACCTGTTTCCTTTATGAGATATACAGGTTTCAGTTTCCCAGTCTACATCTGGGTAATTGTACTCCCCCATAATAACGACCTCATTATGATTTGCCGCCTCATCTATCTTGTTTAGTAGTAGATTTTCTGTGGACTCTGGCCTATGTCAGGTGTAGAAAAAGTTCTAAATGTAAGACAGCAAGGAAGCTGTCCTACATTTAGAACTGGTGGAGTATCCGCTGAAGTTATGAAGAGGCCGACGTCTCTTAATAACTTTGGCAGACCCACCGCCAGTTTAAGGGTTTATTAGGGTCTAAAATGCAGGTCTTAATAAATGTGCCTCATAGTTCTCTTCAGCGGTCAGCAGAATGCTGCAGACTGACTCTCCTTTTGCTATGCTCATTTAGCATTGCTAAGAAGACTCTTTGCATCCTGTTTTATAGTAAAAAGAACCATTTCCCTAATAAAGTATATTACAAAATATTTAACAACCCAGTCCTTACTATATAAAAAAAATACAGCTACACTTTAATAATGCCCAAACTTGAAAAGAAATTGCAAACAAATCCAGTTCTGAACTATAACAAGAAAAATATCACTGTAAGGCTCTGTTCACAATAGCTCCTGTGAAAACAGAATCCCTGGTGAATACAATAGATCCATCATGATTCATTGTACCAGATCCTTATGAATGAAGATACATTGATGTATAAAAGTCTATTAAATTCTGTTTTTTAAAATCTGATGGATGTGTGAATGTAGCCTTAACTATGTAATTACTTGTTTCCCAGATCAATAACTTTCACAACTGTGTTAAACTACGAATGAAACAAAGCAATACTGACACCTGATGGTCATTTTGGATTTGACATAATTGTATGTCATAAATGTTTCATCTTTGGGTTTTGGTCTTTGGTTAGTATGAACACTGTGTTTGCAGGCTTTACAGATATAACCAGCTCCCTGAAACAGTACAAGGTAAGGGTGTCAGTGTACAGGAGTTCACATAGACATTAGGGGATATGTATATTAACTGGCAAGGGGAACACAACCATTGCCCGTTTATTTACACCTAGTGGGTGGGAAGGGGTTGAGACCAATCGGTGCTACTTCATTTCAGTCTTTTAATTGTCTGGCGATATAAGGATTCCCACATATTGCAGTCCGGCTGCAGAATCCGCATGTAGCAAGAACAGGCAAATGCAACTGACACAGCACCATGTAGGGACACCCTAACATTGACTTCGTCCCTGTAAAGCAAGGTTTTTTAATTGGTTCTTCCCCTTTAACTTCATGAAGTTATTTAGTGATGTTTATATCTGGCCACATTTCTGCAGTATGAGGAGTACATGTGTACTGACCTTTAGGTGGGGTTAGGAGGGGCCAGGAGAGTAGAAAACATTTAGGGGGGAATTTATCATTAGGAGAATATTTGAAGTCAGATTTGCTTCAGTCTGTGTTGGAGTACTTTGTGCCACATTTATCATATGTCACAGGTTGTTTGATAAATGTGGCTTGTCCTTAAACCTAACACTTCTGTCTAGAGAAGCTACTCCACTTTTCCTACTCCACCCTCCTCCTGGAGTGAGATTGCGACTTATTTGCGACTTTTAAAAAAAAAAGTCTCAATGATAAATCTGGAGTGAAACTCATTAACATAGCTAACCACACCCACTTTTCCACCCATATTACAAAACTGGAGTGAGTGGTGTACACATACAAAAAGTCGAAAAATTTTGCACGAGTGAATGTGAGTGTAAAAAGTTGCAAATTTTTGACAATCGCATAAATTTTACGCACAGGAATGCAAAAAAGTTGAAAAAGCCCTATTTTGCGACTTTTTAATGCCAGAATTCTGGAATGAAGGTATGATAAATCAGGGCCTTAGTTTTGGAACAGAGAGGCGATCTCCATTGAAGACATCATCAGGGTACCATCTTGCTACCATCACCTCGCTTTGTATCATATGGGCGTAGGCCGAGTGCCACGTTGGGCGCTGGTCGACCGGGAGCCCGCCCATCTGTCCGATGACTTGCGGTGACTGTTACTTTATCTTTGTGTATCTATTTCTTTTATCATAGTTTAGTAAACTTTTTATGCACCTAAGTCATGTTAAGTCTATTTTTTTTCAGAACATCTGATCTCACAATAATACATTCCCAAAACCATGGGAGTTTCCAGTTTCCTACAGTAATGCCATGTTGTCAGTATGGTAAATTAGAGAGCTGTATGATCTGGCGTTCATTCATCCTTATTGTTGACGGTCCAGTGTTGACTGTTTTTATGTTTTTATTGTTGCACATGTATGACCATTCATCAGAAGGAGGGAAAAGAACTAAATCTTGTTACAGACTTTTCCTGGAATGTCACCAACCCTTACCAGAGTATGCTCCCTTGGATATATGACAAAATGGTCGGTTCTGACTAGTACCTCAGAACTGAAGCAGAGTTCGGTTTCAAGTTTTAAAGTGGTTTTCCACTTTAAAAATCAATTACCGAAGTTCAACAAAGTCACGCACGACTTTGAATAACTTACTTAGGCTCATCGCAGCCCATACATTCTAATATTGTACGGAGAGTACAGTATTAATCCGAAGTTTTGAATGAAGCGACTTCAGATGAAGCATCCGAAGCTCACTTTGCTCAACACTAATAATAATCTTTATTAATACAGCGCCACCATATTCCACAGCACTTTACACATTCAGAGGGTTCATGTACAAAACAAAAGACCTCACAACGTAACTGGCTAATATACAAACTGAAACACTAGGAGTGAGGGTCCTGTTCCCAAGAGCTTACAATCTAGGAACAGGGGTGACACAAAAGATAGAGTTAGATTTACTTCTAATTTACGAACAGTGGTTGGGGGTTATTCTCTCTAAAAACATTTTTGGTCACTCCTCTTCCAACCAGTCTCTTTGGAAAGGAGCTGGAAAAGATCCTTAAAAGGTCTAAATGAGGATAATGGGACTGCCTTTCATCAAACCCATTCATTTCTATGGGAGCAGTGGGGAGCTGCGCCTGGTGGTGGGCAGACCCCAGGATACCCGGGATCCTCCAGGCACAGCGCTCCCTGCTCCGTTCTCGATATAGATGCAGGTTCTCGATATAGATGGGACCCGCACCTATCAGACAATTGGCGCATATCCTAGCAATATGCCCCCATTGACTAAGATGGGAATACCCCTTTAAATATTACTTCATTATAAATATATTCCAAAATACCTTTGATTAGTTAGATGATTTCTCTTGGAAGCAATCATCAGGGGAAATAAAATGTCCGCCGTCTTACTAGAACACACAAAACCTGCCCTAATCACACAGGAGTTACTGCACAAAACTGAGGTAAAGAGCTGCCTCATCCTCCTCTCTGCTGCTTGTCAGTGATTATGATCCTGAATACAGATGATATGATTTTTAGCTGAATATCTGTAGGAATGGAGTTCATGAGGAGACATGGAGTACAGAGAGGAGGTGGGGATGTGGATAATGAGCAACAGCATTTGTATACAGTCTCCATTACTACAGCTCCACATTACCACAGTCTGTCCTGTCCATCCTCTCTGTACTTCATGTCTCCTCATAAACTCCATTTCCACAAGGATTCAACTGAAGATCTTATCAGCAGAGCAGTGAGGAGGATGAGGCAGCTCTTTAGCTGATGTTCTGAAGTAACTTATCCTCCTGTGTGATTAGGGCAGGTTTTGTGTGTACTAATAGGCCATTTTATTTTCCTTGATGATTGCTCACCAGAGAAAATGAGCCACTATAACTAATGAAATGTATTTGGGAGTATATTTATAGTAAAGTATTTTCATTTTCTTAATTTCCAGAGAACCCCTTTAAACATCAACAGGCACATGGGTCATTTCAGTGACCTTGAGGGGTTACTCAATAGAATTTAAGGCTCTCCCACCAGAAATGTGTTTCCTAAACTGTCCAAAAATCCAGTAATTTCTCAACTAGTGGCAGCATTTCTGGAAAAAAGGGTCTTTAGAACCAGTCCCTCTCAAGGAACAAGGGAAAGGAGTAAAATGGCACTCAGTTTGAATAAAAAAAAATAAAAAAACATGATGACTTCTTGCTAATATAAATGTTATAGTTGCCTATATTCACAGTCCTGTTCTACTGGCCCACGAGATTTTCAAGAATATGGCTCACACAGGGTTAAAAGGCTGTACATTACTAATTCACTTGCCTTCCTTTTGGCCTTTACTCTGCATCACAAGTACTTACAAAGGTACTGGTAATCCTTACAGCAGCTTGCAGAGAAATAAGAGGGTACATAATTCCTTACTTGGATTACTGGAAGGTGAAAGCCAGTTAAGAGATTCTGATGAAAAAAATCCTTGCTTTGACACTTTAAATAGTGCAAGATCATGCGTTTCTTGTCAACAAGGAAAAGTCCTGTCTCATCCCTTAAAAAAGAATTCAGTTCGTAGAATTTGTAATCAACACCAGAAGTCTGTCTTTCAGAAGCGTGCATAATGAAAATCAAGTGGTCAGTCAGAAATCTAATATTTTACCCTGCTCTTTCCATCGGCAAGGGTATGAATATCCTGGGTATGTTGACATCCTCTATTGAAGCAGTCTCTTGGGTAAAAGCCCTGGCTAATTGAGAGATACTTGTGCCTTCTTGCCTGTTTATATACTATACCTTGGGAGGGTTGTCCTGAGTATTGTACAGATGTTGGTGGAAATGCAAAATACCAACTTAATAGCTCTGATTTCCTTCATAATGAACAATAAGGCTTTCTCATTCTGAATCCACCTCCCCGGGGCAAGTGCTTGTCAAAATGGGCACCCCAGTTCCAGGATAATGCATGTCTCGTTAGGATCCTCTGAGGTTAGGGGACTGCGGATTTTCCCCCTTTATGTCAATCCGGCTGTAACTACCATCTAGGGTCGAAGTGGGTTAGACAAGGCGTTGTCAAGAGACCTGTAGCACCTGATTCAGTTTGACAGGATGTTCTCTTGAAGAGCATAAATATGTGCTTTGTCCAATGGGACAGTATCTATCAAAGTTAGAACGCCCAAAACTCTTATGGCTGCACTGACATATTGGTGTGTAATCAGGTGTTTTTTCTCTGGTGACAAGTAGTGTTGAGCGAGCACTAGGGGTTGCTCGAGTGCTCGGCGGAGCACCCGAGCATAAAGTTAGTCAATGGGACTAAACCAGGCACCCCCCGCTCGGAAGAGGGGGGGGTGTCTGGTTAATAGAAAAAGGTCAGAATCGCGACTTCTCCTCTTTTACTCCTTTCACTCGTAAAAGTATGCTAATTAACTGAATTTGTACGCATTAGCGCACCATGCGTACGCATTAGCGTACAAATTAGCTCGCATTAGCATACAAATCAACATTACAGTGCGGGGCAGAGACTCGAGCATTGCGCTCGAGTACACTCGGTGTTCGGCCGAACACCGAGCGGACCCGAGCGTAGGCATGCTCGGCCGAACAGCGAGTTCGGCCGAGCATGCTCGCTCAACACTAGTGACAAGGTTGTCATCATGTGCTGTGAGTTCACAAAGAAACTGTGAAATCTTACTTCTTGTTTAGGAACAAAGTGAGATTTTGTCATTGATTAAAAATCCACGAGACAACATTTGAACCATCACTTGTAGATCTCACAGATGATGTCTTGATGTTAAACAGCCAGTTGTCCAACATACACGCCAATGCTACAGTCAGAACCACTGCCAGTCTTGGAACTGGAAATTCAGAACACTTGACAGAACATGGAAAGCCAAACAACCCCTTGGCTCTCCAGGACAGAGACACTTTTAGAGCTCCTTTTTGCCAAAATTCCACTAAAAAGTCTCTTAAAGACCACTTAACTATTGTTGGAATTGCCAAAGAAATGATAGGGAGGAAAGTAACCTTTCTGGAATGTTGAGGAAACCCAGGCATCTAAGCAAATTTGTAACCACTGTGTAGAAAAATTCATTAGCCTGGCTTCTACTTGAGGGATGGATGCTGTCATAACTATGAAGACTTTTGCTTCCCCAGACTTCTTTCTGAACGTTGCAGAATCTTCCTGTTTGGCTTTAAACCTTCTCTGTCTGTCAGAAGATCTATTTCCTGTTACGAACCTAAGTGACCCCCTTCTCTAATTCCAAAAAGGATTTAGAATTGAGCTTTTGGTGTCTAGAAAATGGTACCTTTCCCTTTACTGTCAGATTCCAATATCTTCTCCAGTTGCGATTCAGAGAGTGACTCCAGTTGCAAGGGCAGGCTGCAGAAATGGGGCTTCAAGGGCATTGTTTTATTAAGGCTCCATTCACACGTCCCGTTTTTCTTTCCTGATTCGATCCTGATTTTTTTCAGGACCCATTGAAATGAATGGATCCAGATCAGGATCGAATCAGGAAAGAAAAACAGGACGTGTGAATGGAGTCTAACAGAGATCTTCTGGATGCATTTGTCAAAAAGAGTCCTAGAAGCAAATTTTAACATGTCCCGAGGAAGGTCACTGATGTAGACTTTAGCAAGGGAATATATTGCAGAATTTCTTCCCTTAGTATACCATCTTTCAAATCATAGCACAGCTGGCTATGCTGGAGAATACACGATAAAGCTGCTTGGTAAGCTGCTG
Organism: Rhinella marina; assembly: GCA_900303285.1. NCBI lineage: Eukaryota > Metazoa > Chordata > Amphibia > Anura > Bufonidae > Rhinella > Rhinella marina. Next base: position 99,711 of record ONZH01018480.1, read on the forward strand.
ATGCTTCCTCTGATGGAAAAACAGCATTTTTTGACAGTTTTGCTACTGCAAAGTTTACTTTTGGAACATTTGCCAAGTCCACAGTCGCATTCCAAGAGCTATAACTTTTTTATTTTTTTCCGTTGATGTAGTTGTATGAGGGCTTATTTTTTGCAGGACAAGTCATTTTTAATGGCACTATTTAGGGTACACAACTCCTTGATTAACTTTTATTAACTTTCTGGGGTGATGAGAAAAACAGTAATACCACCATTGAGTTTTTATGTTTTAAATGTTGCGACATTCACTTTTTGACATAAATAATAACTACATACATAGGGGGTCATTTATCATTTGTGTCAGTTTTTAGCCAGGTTTGCTCTGTGTGCCTGCACCAAATTTATGAACTGATGCATCTTAATAACATTTCTGCCATGAGTGCAATGTGATTTACACCTTTAGGTGTAAAAGTATCCCGGGGTTACCTGACATGGGTTGTGACTTTTTGCCACTTATGCCAATGAGCCATGATCCAGGTCTAATCTCACTTTTAGTTCTACTAGACTACTGGCACCAAAAACGTGACAGTTGCCATGACTTGCAACTTTTTTAGACCACAAAACTGAGATATCGTATTTGATAAATGCCCCACATAGTTTTTAATGTTCTTGTTTAAGTTTACTTTTGGCACTATAAAAAAAACTCTTAAAAAATGTTTTTACACCATTGCATCCCCAGAGCCATAACGTTTTAATTTTTCGTTCTACGAGGGCTTGATTTTTGCAGGATGACTTTAGTTTTCATTGTTACCATTTTGGATTACATTTTCATCATTTTTATGCCATTTTTGGACCAAAAAAACAGCAATTCTGACAGTTTTTTATGGTATTCACTGTGCAAGATGAATTACATAATTGTATAGTGTGGGTCATTACGGATGTGGCGATACCAAATATGTGGAGGTAATTTAATTTTTGCAATTTGAAAAGTATTTTCTAATGGGAAAAAAATAACTTATTTTACTAAAAACTGATTTTCATTCTTATTTTTACTATTTAGTCATCCCACAAGAGGACTTTCAATCCTTTTATCACTTCTATAATACACTGTACTACTTGTGTAGTACAATGTATTAAACTGTAAGCAGGATACTAACAGGTATTCTATTAGCCTGTGCCAGTGGCGCAACCTAAGGGCTCATGCACACAAACGTATTTTTTGTGGCCTGTATGTGGAACCATTCACTTCTATGGGGCCACAAAAAAATGGAAATGACTCCATTTGCATTTCATCTGTCCATTCTGAAAATAAAAAAATAAAAAAAATAGAACATCTCCTATTAGTGTCCTCATTACGGACAAGGATAGGACTGTTCCATTAGGGGCCAGCTGTAAGCAAAATACTGAACACACACGGCCGGTATCTGTGTTTTGCGGATCTGCTATTTACGGACTGCAAAACATCCAATGGTTGTGTGCATGAGCCCAAAAAGGCATACACTGAGGGCAGGCCCGGAGTGCCTTCCCTCTGAAACTGCTTAGATGCAGAAGTTGCTATTGATGTACGTAAACTATATCTCAATTTATGCTCCTGAATTAGGCAATAGTGTCCCATATCTTCCTTTGGTATGAGGAGCATGTGGAGCTGTAATAGGTACTGCTGAATACTACATGTACTTTAATAAATCCACCTAGCTGCCAAATTAAGACAGTGCCCCAATATTACTTTCAGGATCCCAGGAAAGCTGTGTAACATAGCATGTGGAGCTGTAATAGGTACTGCTGAATACTACAATAAATCCACCTAGCTGCCAAATTATGACAGTGCCCCAATATTCCTTTCAGGATCCCAGGAAAGCTGTGTAACATAGCATGTGGAGCTGTAATAGGTACTGCTGAATACTACAATAAATCCACCTAGCTGCCAAATTATGACAGTGCCCCAATATTCCTTTCAGGATCCCAGGAAAGCTGTGTAACATAGCATGTGGAGCTGTATTAGTGACTGCTGGATGCTAAATTTACCTAACAAATTCTTAATTCTTGCTCCTAAATTATGGAATATTTGCTAGGCCGATTGAGCAAGCGACTCTCGGGAGGGAGGCATTCCCTCCCAGCAATTGCTTGCTAGCTAACGGAGGAGACCACTTCTATTACATGCAGCAATCTCTTCGGCAGCATTGGGAGAAGTGATCGCTATGCCATCAATCGTCCCTGTGCTGTCTAGTAGTTTGCCCCCTAAGTCCTGCCCCTTTTCCATGAACTTCCAGTTTTGTGATGTCATGCTGGTGCAATCGGTTTCCAAAGATAGTTGAGCGTGGGTTATCAGTATCTTAAGGCCCTTTTAGACGGGCCGATAAAGTCTCCCTGAACGAGCGCCGATCAGCGACATCGGCGCTCGTTCAGGGAGCCTTTACACGGCCCAATGAATCGAGCGCCGGGCCGCACGAGTGATCGCTGTATCGCTCGTGCGGCCTGGAAGCTCCATGCTGTCAGGCGCACATCGCCTGTTTACACAGGGCGATGTGCGCCCGACAGATCGGATCTTTTGGTTTTTACAAAAGATCCAATCAGCCGACGAACGAGCGTTTTGCTCGTTCGTCGGCTGATTAGGGCCACTTTTACACGGGCCGATTATCGGCACTAGCGTTCCTAGGAACGAATTTTCGGCCGATAATCGGCCCGTGTAAAAGGACCTTTACTCATGGGAGACCTTCACCAATCCGCTGTCTTCTCACAGCTTAACCTAGGCCAGTGACATCAAGTAGCCTAGGCGCAGCTTAGTCCCATGGGACTGCGCTACCAAACACAGCCAGTGTGCAATAAACATCTCTGTGCTTTGCTCACTCAAACAGGGGAGAAGAATCAGATACTGATGAACTATGCTGAGGATAGGCCATCAATATAAAACAGGCAGGGATCTACACTTAGCCCTTTGCATGCTCCCTTGAAACTGCAGGAAGAGAGAATTAAGTACTATATTAACCCGTTCAGGACTGCCGCCGTACATGTCGGGGTTTAAAAAAGGTGCCCACTTGCAAGAGAAGCACACACCATTGCTGGCATGGTTCTGGTATTTTTTTTTTTTTTTGGGGGGGGGGGGGGGGTGGCGATAACACAGATATTTAAAAACCCTTCAGATGCAAAGTCCCCTAGAAATGTTAAAAAAAAAAAAGTATTAAAAGATAAAAATTCAAATTAACCTCTATCCATTATAAAAATAAACCCCAAAAAATAAAGATGATGTCTCTGGCATTAATAGGCGGCTTTAAAAAGTGACGTCACTGGCAACACTGCTAGGTGCAAAAAAAAAACAAAACAGCCCTTGCCCTGCGCGATACAGTGCAGGACAAGGGAGAGCATTGCGGCATGAAATGCTCAGGGAAGGTTGCCTGGGTGAAAAAGTCGATAGGTCCGGGTTCACCTCTGAACCCGGATAACCCCTTTGAATGATCTGGCAGAGCACTTATACAGGGCTCTGCTGGATCAATGAGAGAGGTGGGCCTCTGCCCATCAGTACAGGAAAGGAGGCGAAACAATCATTCAGCATATGCAGAGCAGCAGAGAACGGCGAGAGGAAAAAAAACCTCATGCACACCACTGTGTCCATATTGCGGTCTGAAAACCACGGATCCACAAACTATGAAAACCTTCCGTGCACAAACCACATTTTTCTCACTCCCATCAATAGAAATGACTATTCTTGTCCACGAACATAACAGATGCAGACAGCACACAAATGACATCCGAGGATCCATAAAAATGAATAGGTCCTTGTTCAATTCACAAACAAAGTGGATTGGACATGGATACAAAATACAGTTGTGTGCATGAGGTCTTACTTGGATACATGTAATGAGGTGACCACATAAGTCATTGCTGTTAATTTCAATGGTCAGCAGATAACACAATAAGGCCGCCTGCAAACAAGTGCAGGTCAACGCACACAAGAGCTTCACGAATTTCCATGCATTTCTGCACCATGTCAGCAATAAAATATGCAATTTCTGTACAGCAGTTTTAGGTGCAGATTTGATGTGGCTTTCCTGCAGATCACACCCTTCTTTGGAAAAGGGTGAAACCAGCAGCTAAAACCGTAAACATAATTGACATGCTGCGGATCTGGAAATCAACGCGACAGGTCAATTTCTGCACAGAAAACAATCTGCAAAGTGTACATGAGATTTGTGCAATCTCATACATTTTGCTGGCACTATACTATGCATGTATTCTGCAGAATTTTCTGTGACTAAAAGTTAGTTGCATTCATTTGAATAGAATGAAGTAGAAAAAGCACATGGATGTCTGCAATAAGGTGTTAAGACACCCTAAGGTAAACAGGAGCTGACCTTAAAGGGTTATTCTCATTTTAGACAATGGGGGCATATTGCTAGGATACCGCTGGGACCCGCACCTATATCCAGAACGGAGCCCCCGAACTGAATGAGGGCGCACTGCGCATGCGCAGCTGCCCCCCCATTCATTTCTACGGGGCCGCTGAAAATAGCCGAGGGCTGGCTCAGCTACTTCCATTGGCTTCATAGAAATTAATGGGAGCAGTGGCCGTGCTTGCGTGCTGTGCTCCCATTCTTTTCTATGAGCGCAGCGGGGAGCTGCACCTGGTGGTGGCCAGACCCCAGGAAACCTGGGGTCCTCCAGGCGCAGCACTCCCCGCTCCGTTCTGGACATAAGACAATGGGGGCATATCCAAGCGAAATGCCCACATTGTCTAAGATGAGAATAACCCTTTAACAAGGCTAGACCCTAAAAATATTGATCTTGACCCCTCCACTTCATTAAACTACCAGGGAAGATGGTAGATTGCATTTTCTATTGACTAAACCTGAGCCGTGTCTTATAGTCCAAAAATATGAAAAATGTCATTATAATAGAAGACACCTCAAACAGGGTGAAAGTTTTGGTGTTGCTGTTGAGAATTCAAGTAATCTCAATTACTGGAAGGTGTACTTCCATTTTTCCACCACCTCCACCATCACCAGAACAATACACCTTAAGACTAAAAGATCCAATCTGGATGGGAATGCTGGCTTGAAGGAATTTAGATCCAAATCCTAACTCTTGGTCCAGTTTTTAATGTGTGAAAGTAGGAAATTTCTTCCATCCGGCAACTCTGCATTATTTGTTCCACAGAAGCTGAAGCCCTTTTGGACCCAATGCGTGGGCCCAGTTGTATATACCGTCCTGTCAGAAACAGAAAAACACCAAAGATGTTGGTAGTGAGGGTTTTTTCACTTCTCTGTAAGCATTTGTTGTGTCCCCTTCAGATGCGAGGCAATATTAGGTGTGTTTAT
>ONZH01018480.1:110000-132388 GCA_900303285.1 Rhinella marina
GCTGTGTGATTAGGACAGGTTTTGTCTGTACTAACAGGATGGTGGCCATTTTATTTCTCTTGGAAAAAAAAAAAAAACAAGACATTATAGCTAATAAAAGGTATTTGGGAATATATTTATAGTATAAAGGGGTTGTGCCATAAACTACTTTTGACTCTAAAGTGTCTTTTCAACAATTACTCTAGCTCCCATTCCTCCTTGGATTGTTTTTTTTCCCCAAATTTACCTCATTCACAGTTTTCTCTCATCTCCCCATGCTTGAATCCTACTTCCTGGTTTGTCATGTGTCTGCCATCCCATCATGCTTTAGGGCAGTGAGATTTGTCATCATTGTCATCATGTGACACTAACCACACCCCTTGTTCTTATAAATAAGACTTCTAAGGCTCCAATGCATGATGTACCCTACAGCAAATGAATCTGAAAACAGATTAGCCACAGGGTGCAATGGTAGGCTGATAACTGCAAAATAAGGCAGTTTTGATAAATGGAAAGTCTGTTGCTGACAGAAACCAATGACAGCAAAGCTTTAGTTTTGTAAGACCAATGTAGGAAATAAAAGCTGCAATGTGATTGGTTGCAATGGGCAAAAAGGCAGTCACACGACTAAGTGTTTTGCGGTCTGCAAATTGCAGATCCGCAAAACACGGATACCAGCCGTGTGCATTCTGCATTTTGCGGACTGCACATAGCCAATGCGATATAGAAAAATGCCTATTCTTGTCTGCGACATGCTCTATATTTTGGTGGGGCCACGGAACGGAGTGTGCTGTCCACATCTTTTGCGACTATAGAAATAAATAGGTCCGCACGCATTCCGCAAAATTGCGGCACGGATGCAGACCCACAGTTACGGTTGTGTGAATGGACCCTAATACTGATCTTTATTGACCATGGCAGCAGAGCATAATGCACCATGACGCTGCCATATCTACCAAATTACCATTATGTTCAGAAATGCAGTGACTTTACAGGGCAACACCAACGACACTGGACAGAACAGGTAAAGCAGAGATACTTTGCATCATATAGCCGCAAGCTTTTATGGCAGTAAGACAAACTACATGTAATGTCATATTAAATGACTGATACTCACTATTGTAATCTCCATATCCATAGTAGTTATAACCAGAGTAGTCATAGTTGCCATAGCCTCCATAACCCTGGTTGTTATAGCCATAACTACTGTAGCTTGGACTCCAGTAACTACTGTATCCCTGATTCCAGCTTTGATTTGAGCCTATGGATGGAATTGCTAAAAATCAGTAGGACCAGATTAAAGAATAAAACTGTGCAATGTCTACTAATGATCTGTAAATGATCTATTAACCTCCTCGTCCACGTGATCTTGACGAGGATCCACCGCCTCTTGTGCCCCACTGCTGCTGCTGCTGGTACTGTTCCTTTGAAAGCGCTACTTTGATTTCACACTATGGAAATAACGAACAAAGAATCAGATGTTGTAACTGGACAACTAAAAGAAAAAAGAAATAGCATGTGATGAGCTTGAAGCCATGCAAGGACTAAAGGCTATTTGCATGAAACTGTCAAACTACTTGTGGATTGGAATATTGTTCACCAGGATTGGATGGACATCTCAATCATCATCGTGCCTTGTGATGGCTGTGTGTTAGTCAGTACTACTCTACTGTGTATGTTACCAACAGCGATATTTACAAACCCTCAACAATGGCAACGGCCGTTAAAGGGTTTCGGTCACCAGAAAATAGCCCATATAAGTGGCTGTAATTTCCCATGTGCCCATGACAGGTGACACCATATATGTAACTAAAAATCCCCCTACTGCAGCTGTCATCTCAAAAAAGTGATTTTTATAATATGTAAATGAGCGTTCGCTAGGAGCAGGGGCGGTAACCCTGCACCTAGTATCGTCTTTAGCCTACCTCTAACCACGCCTTCCTTCTTCAGATTGACAGGGCCAGGCAGCTTCTTCTCTCCGCTGCCGGCCCTGTCCGTAGCTGAAATCCCGCGCCTGCGCCGTGCGCTTTACACGATACTTTATCTTTCCCTTTATTCATACTGGCCAATTGCAGGTACAGTAGCTTGTAAATTAAAGAAGAACTCCCGCAGAATTTTTTATTCTCTAACCTGTTAGAAAGGTGCTGATATAATCTGTAGGGAATGTCATTTTCTTTTCAGAGGCTGAAATTGAGAGTTTCCACTCTCTCCTTATTGTAGCTGGGTCATGTGTCCAACTCCCTGACCTCCAACTGACCCAGGACAGCAAGCCAGTCACTTCTCTATTCATTCCTATGAGACTGAAAGTGAGGCTCCCATAGGAATACATAGAGAATTAGACTTCCTGTCCACACATAAGTCTCTGTGTGAGTTGGTGAGTCTAATTCCTAGTCACATGATACAGATAAGAAACTTCAGGATGATATAACTCAAAAATTCAGCTACTGGTAAGAAAATGACATTCATTACAGATTACATCATGTACATTTCTAGCAGGACATGGAATAACATTTTTTGCGGGAGTTCTTCTTTAACAAAAAGCAGCGATAACTGCTCTGTGCTTACGGCACTTTTTAGCATAAAACACAGATAGTTTTCATTGTCTGAACTGTGCATTAAATCACTTGAGCTGCATCACACATGCATGCTGTGTGTGCTTCTGGAGGATCATGCTCCCTAGCCTAACTCCCTTCAGCATTACTGAAAGGGGCTGTACAGCGTCATGACACTGATGACCTACCCTCAGGATCAGGTGGGGGTCCGACACCCGACACCTCCAATAAGCACTCGTTTGAAGAGGTCACAGTAAGTAAAGGAAGGGCACTGAAGGCTCTTCAAACAGCTGATGGTGTGATGTTGAGTGTCCTGAGGATAGGTCAGGAATATCATGACACTGCACAATCCCTTGAACGCAAGCTAGGGGAGTGAGCTGGAGGTCTCTTGGCAGCTGCTGTAGTTTAGAACATTAACTGAAGCAGAGAGGGCTGTAACAATTTGCACTTAAAAGCATGGCTTACTTTACTCAAGCCGACATTATGGTATTTCTTCTCCATGATTTTTTTCACTGGTTCTTCTTCAGTAAATGTGATGAAGCAGAAGCCTCGTCGCTTGTTGGTCTTGTTGTCCATAGGAAGTTCAACTGATTCAACCTGAAAAGAAAGTTATAACAAATTACATATAAATGTCCGAGACCTATACAAGGTCACGCTGAAAACAAAAATGCAAGGCTTTATCTTCAACAGTCCTTAGAGAGGTATTCCAGTCTCAGTAAACAACGCTTAAAAGGATTGTCCACAGGGTTAAAAAATAATATATCCTCACCACCCGTTAGGTGGGTCGCTACTGTAGCCAGTGACTGGGTGAGCAGCATTCCTAGACAATGAGACAGGACCAGGAAGTATGGACAGACGGAGACCCAGTAAGTGTCAGAATGGGAGTGGCCGGACTCTAAGGCCTTTCCTTAGGTCATGATGATCTCTTTCACTTTTATGGGCTCCTTTCTTGAAAGCTGTAATATTAGACACAGCCCATGGACAAGAGTGAAGCTGTTTTTAGAAGAACGCCACCATGGATAGGTCATCAATATGAGATTGGCGGGGGTGCGACAATCTGTATGAGCTTCTCACAGCTGCTGTCTATGGCAAAGCGAACAGGAAGAGAGACCGAAGACGGCATTTGCACACAGTCTCCTCATACAGCTGATCGCCGGGGGTGCCGGGTGTCAGACCCTGGCCGATCTGATACTGATGATCTATCCTGAGAATACGAAGTCCAGGGAACCTCTTTAATAGTTTTTTCTGAGTTTAAAAATGCCTTGGGGCAGACTTACACATCCTGTTTTGCAAATTAATTTTGTGCCAAAATTACACATCTTAAGATGTGATCTCATAACCCCTTAGAGGAAAAAGAGCAGTGCATCATTATTGTTGGCGAACTATCTGCTTCATAAATGTGTCTAAGATAAGATGCAACAATTGGGCCACTGTGTTTAAAGGCTATACATTTTTGGCTAAAAATCACATATTAATCATTTGGTTCTACAGCCTTCACTTCTAGTCTATCTGCAGACTATCTTGCTTTCTGTTTCACACTGTATCCAGCAGGGAACTGCTATGATGGATGGACGTGTAGCGCTATCTCTGAACACCTGGCAGCTCAAACATTCATTGTAGCTAAATTCTTATCAAACCGGTAATGCATTTTTCTTTATTGGTTTCTGTGGGATTTTTCACATTAATCACGTGATTCAGACAGGAATCTTAGAAAAACATAATCTGATCCTTAAAGGGGTTGTCCGGGTTCAGAGAAGAACCCGGACATACCTGCAATTTCACCCAGGCAGCCCGCCTGAAGAGGGCATCGGAGCATCCTATGCTCCGATGCCCTCCTTTGCCCTGCGCTAATTAGCGCAGGGCAAAGGAATTTCGCCGGGTTCCGGTGACGTACCGGTCCCTGCCGGGCAGAGGCTTCCGCCCGGCAGTGAGTCGGTGACGTCATCGGCGCTGATGGACAGGCTTCAGCGCTGCCCTAGCCAGTAAAACGGCTAGGGCAGCGCTAAAGCCGGCCCATTAAGGCCGGTGACGTCACCGAACTCACTGCCGGCGGAAGTACCCGCCCGGCAGCGAGTATTTACAAAACAAGAGACCTTGCCCTGCGCGATCTAGCGCAGGGCAAGGGGGGGCATCGGAGCATGAGATGCTCCGATGTCCTCTTCAGGCAGGCTGCCTGGGTGAAATTGCAGGTATGTCCGGGTTCTTCTCTGAACCCGGACAACCCCTTTAAGCTGCATCATATATAAATGGGAAAAATGTTAAAGAAAATGCAACAAAATGATGGGGGGGGGGGGGACTATAAATGCCATAAATATAACATTTGAGGGATACAATTTCTAATTATGGAGACCATCTAGTTGGCTTGAGGAGTCTTATAGGCCAGGCAACGCTCCTCTAGGATTCTGGGAAGAAATGCAAATCTTTCCAAAAGAATAAGAAAGATGATGCCACCAGATGTAAGGCAGCTATCCTTTTAAACAGACCTCGAGACATGACTTGGGTAATAATTAAGCCAGCATCTCATCTGCAGACAGCTGTTTTGGAATGACTGCCCCCCTCATCAGCGCATAGCAGAGAGTACTGGCTTAACTGGGTAGGAGGACTTGATCATGATCCGGGGGCATTATCTCTCCTTAAAGGAGTTGTCCGGGTTCAGAGCTGAACCTGGACATACCCTTAAATTCACCCAGGCAGCCCACCTAATGTTAACATCGGAGCATCCTATGCTCCGATGCCCTCCCTTGCCCTGCACTGGATTGCGCAGGACAAGGGCTCTTCTGTTTACCTAACACACTGCCGGGTGGAAGCTTCCGCCCGGCTGTGTGTTCGGTGACGTCACCGGCTGTAATGGGCCGACTTTAGTGCTGCCCTAGCCGTTTTACTGGCTAGGGCAGCGCTAAAGCCCGCCCATGAGTGCCGGTGACGTCACCGGGCTCACTGCTGGGCGGAAGCCTCCACCCGGCAGAGCCCAGTTCGTCACCGGAACCGGACTAAATGCCTTTGCCCTGCGCTAATTAGCGCAGGGCAAAGGAGGGCATCGGAGGATAGGATGCTCCGATGCCAACATCAGACGGGCTGCCTGGGTGAAATTAAGGGTATGTCCGGGTTCAGCTCTGAACCCGTACAACCCCTTTAAGGAAACAGATGTCTGCAGATGAGGTGTTGGCTAGCTTATTATCCACGTCATGTCTCAAGGCCTGTTTAAAAGGTCAATATCATTACAGCAGCCACGTTCATAGCTCCCTACATGGGAGTGAGTGCTCGGCTATTTTTCTTTTAAGGTATCTTTTAGATGCTGTAGTTAAAGAAGTTCTGTCCAAGCGGCAAAGAATTTTCCAGTGATCTGACGAATCCTAAAATACATCATAAAGCAGATGTTAAACGTCATAAAGAACAATTACCTCCCCAAATGTTCCAAAGTACTCCTTTATCTTTTCTTCTGGGGTGTCTGGGGACAAGCCACCTACAAATATTTTCTTTACTGGATCTTTTGTCTTCATTGCTTTTGCCCTTTTTGGGTCAATAACTTTGCCATTTAACTTGTGCTCTTTCTGCTCCATCACCTGCAGGAACAAGCAACTGTTAAGAATACCATAACTATGGGTAACACTGGAAAGCAAACGCAGACTCATATTAAAAGCTGCTCTAGAATAGTTATTACATGGTGAATACAAGATGTTACTAAAATAGACATGTCTGGATAGGTTACAGGTTCTTTTTAAAGGGATTGTCCAGCCCCAATGTGACCTGAACTGCAAAGGGAATCATACTAACCTGATCCCTGCCACTGTGTTCTGGCTCCTTTATCCCACCTCAGCCTCTGCAGATGATCGGTCTTCCTGTGTGAACATCCGATCTGCGGCCAATGACTGGATACTGTGGATGTGAACCCCATGAGTCAGGTCACCTCTGCCCCGAAACATTGGCTGCAGCAGAGGCGGCGAGGAAGTGAAGTAACCAAGCAGCAGAGATCAGGCAAGATTCCTTCCTCAGGTCCATCCATGCAGGATTGGGGATGGGGGGGTGGGGAGTTGATTGCTTGAGGCCCCCAACCCTTAACACTAAAAACATGCCTTGTCCACATAGCAGCCTAGAAACGTAAAGAGGTGTATGGGGCTTTACTTCACGTGTGCCTAAGGTTTCATACATGCTCCTTCAGATGCCGTGGGTGCACAGTTTTTCCCCTCTAGAATCTCTGCTTGTAGGGGAGAAAATATGCAGACGTACAGCACCCAACAGAACACGATATGGTGGCAGATGGTGTCCCCATGACTCTGCCATGTGCAGGAAGTGTAAATCAGGGATTACTGGCACTCACAGTTACATATATAGTCCCACAGAAACCCAAGGACATGCTTTCTAAAGCCTTGTGCCAGCCTTGTCCAGGGAATCCCAGCTTACTGAGGATCTGTCTATGTAATATGCTGCCCTATGTAAGGAACTATATTACAGACCTGAACAAGTAGCCAAAATGCAGCAGAATTATGAAAGGTTTGGCTACTAGTATCCCTGAAAGAATACACCGGTCTCATAGCTTGAGTCTGGCTATATTCACTTATACAGCGGCAGCCCATCAATCACCGTCCTGACCGGTGGGAGAGGGAGCTCTGATCTTTCAGCACTCCTGGTAGCCAAGCCACACCAAATGCTTTTGCTTCAGTTTGGCTACTAGTAAAATGGACATAGGTCAGTATATTAGGCTGACAGATTCACTTAAAGGGAACCTGTCAGATTGAACATGGTGTTTGAGCTGCAGGCAGCATGTTATAGAGCAGGAGGAGCTGAGCAGATTGATATATAGTTTTGTAGGAAAAAAATTCAGCAAGACTTGTAATTTATCCATTTATTCTCCTGCTCATTCTGGGCTTTGAAGTGAAGGAGGCGGCCCTATCAGTGATTGACAGCTATCTCTGTATACACAGTCATAGAGGGAAGGCTGTCATCACTGATAGGACCGTCTCCTTGTCTTCAGTCAGTGACTGACAGCTATCTCTGTATACACAGTCATAGAGGGAAGGCTGTCATCACTGATAGGACCGCCTCCTTGTCTTCAGTCAGTGATTGACAGCTATCTCTGTATACACAGTCATAGAGGGAAGCCTGTAATCACTGATAGGACCTCCTCCTTGTCTTCAGTCAGTGACTGACAGCTATCTCTGTATACACAGTCATAGAGGGAAGGCTGTCATCACTGATAGGACCTCCTCCTTGTCTTCAGTCAGTGACTGACAGCTATCTCTGTATACACAGTCATAGAGGGAAGCCTGTAATCACTGATAGGACCTCCTCCTTGTCTTCAGTCAGTGATTGACAGCTATCTCTGTATACACAGTCATAGAGGGAAGCCTGTAATCACTGATAGGACCTCCTCCTTGTCTTCAGTCAGTGATTGACAGCTATCTCTGTATACACAGTCATAGAGGGAAGGCTGTCAATCACTGATAGGGCCGTCTCCTTGTCTTCAGTCAGTGATTGACAGCTATCTCTGTATACACAGTCATAGAGGGAAGGCTGTCAATCACTGATAGGGCCGTCTCCTTGTCTTCAGTCAGTGATTGACAGCTATCTCTGTATACACAGTCAGAGGGAAGACTGTCATCACTGATAGGACCGTCTCCTTGTGTTCAGTCAGTGATTGACAGCTATCTCTGTATACACAGTCATAGAGGGAAGACTGTCATCACTGATAGGACCGTCTCCTTGTCTTCAGTCAGTGACTGACAGCTATCTCTGTATACACAGTCATAGAGGGAAGACTGTCATCACTGATAGGACCTCCTCCTTGTCTTCAGTCAGTGATTGACAGCTATCTCTGTATACACAGTCATAGAGGGAAGCCTGTCATCACTGATAGGACCGTCTCCTTGTCTTCAGTCAGTGATTGACAGCTATCTCTGTATACACAGTCATAGAGGGAAGGTTGTCATCACTGATAGGACCTCCTCCTTGTCTTCAGTCAGTGATTGACAGCTATCTCTGTATACACAGTCATAGAGGGAAGCCTGTCATCATTGATAGGACCTCCTCCTTGTCTTCAGTCAGTGACTGACAGCTATCTCTGTATACACAGTCATAGAGGGAAGGCTGTCAATCACTGATAGGACCTCCTCCTTGACTTCAAAGCCCAGAATGAGCAGGAGAATAAATGGATAAATTACAAGTCTTGCTGAATTTTTTTCCTACAAAACTATATATCAATCTGCTCAGCTCCTCCTGCTCTATAACATGATGCCTGCATATTATTGCATTTTCATGGTGACATGTTCCCTTTAATAGTAGTTTTCCATCCAAAATAAAAAAAATCGTACAGTGTACAAAAAAGTAATTTAGCTGCACCCTTGCTATTGTTTTACAGTTCAGGGGCGCTATAGAAAGTCCTCCTCCCAGTTTGATTAGTAATCTGTAGACAGGGTGAAGTGCCCAGCTGAAAGTGAAACTAAAAACAGCTTTCTCTCCCAACTCGATTTCTGACAGCTATATCTTCTGATATACTTGATATAAGGCCTCTTTCACACGAACGTTGTGTTTTGTGGTCTGCAAATTGCGGATCCGCCAAAAAAACGGATGCCATACGGACGAGATCCATTTTTTTGGAAGATCCGCAATTTGTCATTGTAACAATGCCTATCCTTGTCCGTTTTGCGGACAAGAATAGGACATGTTCTATTTTTTTTGCGGGGCTACGGAACGGGCATACGGATGCGGACAGTACACAGTATGCTCTCAGTATTTTTTGCAGACCCATAGAAATGAATGGGTCCGCATTTTTCATGTGAAAAATGCGGATCGGAGCCTGCAAAAACAACGTTCGTGTGAAAGAGGCCTAATGCTGTGGTTTTGGTATCATTTGAAAGCTTGGAATGTCAGCTTTCAAAGAAAGTCATTTTTCTATCTGCTACCAATCCCAAGATATGAGCAGCTAAAGCAGCCCTCCCCTCTTCAGTCTGGTTTGCTTTGGGCACTTGCAGCAGCAGAGCTGGGCACTTGGGAGCTGTTTTCCTGCAGAATAAAAGTGCTTTTTCTGAACATGTAATACAGACACAAAGTGCACACAGGTATGTCTGGGATGTGGCTGCAATCTTCTATGGGGCACTGCTGTTTGTTATATTGGTGAAAAACAGACTCCCTAAAAGCTGACATTCCAAGCATAATCACATCTTCGCTTCATAGGAAGATATCATTGTTAGAAATTGGAATGGCAGTGAATGTAGCTGAAAGTGAAAGGTTTTACCACTTTTATTCCCAATTCGTTTTCTAACACCTATATCTTCTGCTGATGTTGACATAATGCTGTGATTCTAGCTGCTACCACTCTGGAGGTATGAGAGGATAATGCAACATCCCCCTCCCCCTGAGCTGTGATTGGGCAGAACTGTTAGGTGGTTATAAGCCACTGAGGGCAGGGCTAGAAGCTGCGGTTAGGACTAGTGGTGGATTTTGTGTCCCCCATAAACCAATACAAGACATTTGGGGGCAGTGCAGCATTACATAACTTTTTTGATTGCCGATTTCTCCTACTTGCCCCAGTTGCAGGGGGAATAGAACCTCTTGGCATGCACTAGCAGTCCATGCAGTTACCCAGCTGGGGCCGGAGCAGAAAATGGCATTGGCGCTGCCTGATCTGTATACGCAGCATTCACTGGGCACAGTGTATATGGTGATGTGGTAATGAACCATCTCTGCCTTTTATATGGGGAGCCCTGCTGTCACGGACAACTGGCTTCCCATTCCGGTACCATCTCTACAAGGACGTGCAAATGGCCTGAACAGGTAAAGTTTACGGGCAGTCTGAACTTGGTGAATGATCACTTTCTAGTGGAAGCCTGAAGGCACAAGCTAACTTTTAGGTCAACGGTCAAACCCATATCCTTCCATCCTGTTCTTAGGACGTCTGCTATTCTGTCAAAAACACAAGACATTCAGGAGGAGAACACACAGTTATCGTTAATAGATGGCTGCCCACTGCCCTTTTTGCCCACCAGGAGCAGTCTGGAAGCACCTTCACTTTGACACAGGGTGGCAGATAATACCAAAGACCTTGCATTCAGTAGTAGAGGCGCCTGGCACCTTATAGGAAGGAACACCCAATCACCTGCTTTCTAATACCCATACATATCATAGCAAGAGACATATTTCTATACATGTACTCAAATGCTCTAAAAAGTTATACCTTATCAACACCCTCAGATTCTTTAAATAATACAAAGCCAAAGCCTCTTGACCGACCAGTGATTGGATCCAATTTTAAGGTACAGTCTACAACTTCTCCAAATTTTGAAAAGTAATCCTTTAGGTCTTTCTTTGTAGTGTCCCAGCTAAGCCCTCCAATAAACATCTTCCTGCACAAAAGAAACAAACAACATTTTCAAGAAAATTAACCAAGTAATAAAGCATTAACCAACAGTTACAATAAAGAAGGCCTCTCACCAATCCTGACTTGTACGTGTTAGGAATGACAGGAACTGCACAACACAGTTGTAAAAACCATACAGAAATGTTATTTCATTCAGCATACAAGTAGTTACTTAAGTTTACACATCAGGAGAGCTGAGAGATCCTCTTTAAAGGGGTTATCCGTCTATTCCTATCCTCTGGATAGGTCATCAGTATCTGATCACATCCAGGACCCCCGCCAATCAGCTGTTTGAGAAGGCACTGGAGCTCCTGTGAGCACAACAACCAAGCAGAGCGCCATGCATTGCATAGTGGCTGTGCTTGGTATCGCAGCTCAACCCCATTCACTTTAATGGAGCTCAGCTGCACCCATGCTGCATGACCCAACGGTCATGATGTCACATGCCCTAGGGCAGTGATGGCTAACCTCCGACACTGCAGCTGTGGTGAAACTACGACTCCCAGCATGCTCCATTCATTTCTCTGGAGTTCTTAGAACAGCCAAGCAAGTGTGCATTTTGGAAGTTGTAGTTTTACCACAGCTGGATTGCCAAAGGTTAGCCATCACAGGCCTAGTGTAAGGAACAAGAAGGCTGTGGTGCTCACAGGAACACAAGGCCTTCCTTCAAAAACTGCTGATCGGCGGGGGTTCCTGGGTGTTGGACCCCCACCGATCAAATGCTGATTACCTATCCTGCATCAGAAGTAGTTGGATAACCCCTTTAAAGGGAATCTTGCCCTATATGAGGGTAGCATTAAGTGGAGACAGAGACTCTGATTCCAGCATTGTGTTCCTCTAGATGTACTTTTCATTATATGACTGTTCATCTGCTGCAGCGGGAGCAGAGGCTGGAGTCCCCGATATTCATGAGCTGCCATGCCAATCATGAGAATGGGGGGACCCATGTTCCCACATTTTCACTAAATTGGGACGGGGAAGGTAGCCATGTACAGAGCTCGGCAACTCCACAGAACTGAATGAATCAGCAGCTGACAAATGCGAATGCCAACCAGGTACAACATCGGACCTCCGTTCTCATGATCAGCAGGGTTCCAGCAGTCGGACCCCCACCGATCAGACAATTATTCCCTAAACAGTGGATAAGCATTGTTCATGAAAAACCCTTTTATAGGGTTGCTTCTCTACAGAAACGGCATCACTCTGGTACTATGGCAGGTAAGGCACCTCATTGCAGAACCCCCCTCCCCCCAACGAAAAAAATAGAGCTCCTTTTGTAATTTCAGACCCCAGTTGCTATATAGGCAAAGGCCCTGAGGCTTTCAAGACTACAAAAAAAAATAATAATAAAGGTGCCCCTACAGAAGAGGTGGGGGAAAAAATCTGCCAAAATGGCAGACTTCGATTAACCATCATTTGAAATACTAGCATAGTGCAACGGCCATTAGTGCTGGCAGATGGCAGACCTCTGTCTGATAAAAATGATATCAGCTAGGTTGGAAAATGTCATCCGTGGCACGATCACTTGCGATTCCGCTAAAATTTACTTCCTGTTACAAAAATGCTCCACTGGTAAGATACGCCCTTTAAGTCTTTATAATGGCGCCCCCTAGTGCGCAGTTCAATGCAAAAAACTTGCTGCGTGCGTCAGTGAGAGGTCTCGGTCTGACCTCTGCTCCTCTGACAAGAGGCAAAGGTGGCATAAAAAGAGGCACCTGTAATTTCATTTTATATTTTTTTACAAAAATTAGCATTTAAAATGTCAAACACATAGCTTGCCACTTTTTAAAGCCACTTTTCTGGCAGAAGGGAGATGATAAGCCTCCATTTGTTTACATAGTGGGGGAGATGATCTGAAAGAAAAACTAGCGAGCAATCATAGCGCAGCTCTTTGAAAATGAAAGCTGTACTGGGATTGGTTGCTATGGGAAACACAGGCAGATTCTTAGGGCCCATTCAGACAGCCATCTGCATTTTGCGGCCCACAAAACAAAAATACTGGCCAGAATTTTGCAGAACGCTCATGGCCAGTCCTATGATAGAAATGCCTATTTGTGTCCACAATTGCAAACAAGAATAGGACATGCTCTATCTTTTTTGCGGGGCCGTGGAATGGAAGTACGGATGCGGACAGCACACGGGTCACATGCACCATTCCAGCCAATGACTGGCTTCGGTGGTAACGTGCTGCTTGTGGTCACATCATTCCTGAAGCCAGTCATTGGCTGGAGAGGTGCATGTGACCATGGCCAGCCAGATGTAAGAGGGACTGGAAGATGGAGATGGCGGGGACAGTGCGGAGGACCGAAGCGGCGTGGAGCAGACAAGTATCAGTCTTCTGTTTCAGGGGCCATAAAAAATTATTACTGGAAAAAAAGAGGACCTGTCACCTCTCCTGACATGTCAATTTTATTAACTACTTGCATCCCTCATGTAGTAACAGTTCTGGAGCATCTATTCTTATGACAGGAATCAGCAACCTTCGGCACTCCAGCTACTGTGAAACTACAACTCCCAGCATGCACATATGCCCAGCTGTTTGTATAACTCCCATAGAAATGAATAGCGCATTCTGGGAGTTGTAGTTTCACAGCAGCTGGAGTGGCAGAGGTTGCTGATCTCTGATGTCATTGCCGGTCTGAAATGCAGGTCCAGATGGGTGCTCCTAGTTGGGGGGGGGGTCCCTGCACAGTCTGACACTGGCAACACTGGTTGTATAGTGTCAGACTCTGCAGGGACACACCCCCAACTGGTAACACCCATCTGGACCTGTATTACAAACTGCTGGCCATTCATTCATAACATCTAGCAGGGATAAGGCATTGCAGTGTAACTGTGATCTCATAGAAACGAATAGGAGCGCAACGTGACCAGTTGTGAAAAATCCAAAACTACTGGATTTTCTGCGACTCGCAGAAAACGTGAGTCACATTGCCATCCTATTCATTTCTATGAGATCACCGCTACACTGCGATCCTGCCCGGGACCAATGTACCCGTAGTCTAATACAGGAAGGGGACATCATACAGCCATATGAATAGATGTCCAGATGTCTTTCCTGGGGGATGCAGACATGTCAGGAGAGGTGACAGCTCCTGCAAAAAAAAAAAAAAAATTAAAATAAATATACAGTATATCTATGGAGAGAGCACAGGCCGGCGTACAGCACACATTTGCATGTGTCGGGGGTTTATGTTCTGGGCATACCTTGGGGGATGTTCCTGGCATAGTGTTAACAGGGCCCAATATACTCATTGTATTATGGAAATCAGATATCTAATACCTGCACCTAGGAGATATGAAACCGGTTCTGGAAATGGAAACCTAATAGTTCCAGAGTCCTGTAACCATGTCCTGCCCTTCTGCTGGCAGAAATGACACTTGTCGCCATGC
Organism: Rhinella marina; assembly: GCA_900303285.1. Taxonomy (NCBI): domain Eukaryota; kingdom Metazoa; phylum Chordata; class Amphibia; order Anura; family Bufonidae; genus Rhinella; species Rhinella marina. The sequence goes on from ONZH01018480.1 coordinate 124,278, forward strand.
AGATAACGGGCGGTTCTGGAGGGCCCCGGTACTGGTCCCCGTCGCCCGCAGTAGAGGCACACATCCACATCAGTATGTCGCTCTCACCCCTCGTCATCCTCGGCCTTGCTGGCGTTGATCTTTCCCCCCTCGCCAGGGCCGCTGGCTTCGGCTTCAGCTTCCGCTTCGCTGGCGGACGCCTCCATCATGCTCTCGTCTTGCATCTCGACTTCGCCCGACATCTCCGCTTACAAACAATGGCGAGGAAAGTGCTGCAGCAAAGCCGAAAACGAATAATGGCGGATTCTCGTCCGTGCCACTCCTCCCCCTCCGCTGATCATGGTGCCGCCCACCAGCGGCAAGTAATGGCGGCCACACCGCTTGAAATGGCCGCCGGGTAGAAGGGCCCGTTGTGTCCTGTTGACTGTAGATGTGAAAACGGGATGGGTTACTATAGGCTCGTTCAACCCTCTCACAGCCGATGTACATATCCAACTACATCTATATATTTCTTGTATAGTTTGTTTTGCCAAGTATGTTTATTTTGTTACTGTGTATTTAAAAAAATTGTATTCTTTCCGATCACTAACGATAACATATTGTATACTTCATATACATACCTCCCAAGTGTCCCTCTTTTTGACCTGGAAAACTAATGCATAAATGAGCATTACTACATTTATTAAATTGCTCCTTACTAAACTATCTGTTTGGTTTCTACCTGTATACAAGGCCGGTTTTAGACAAAGTGTGGGCCTGGGCAAAATTGAAAGTGGGGCCCTAAATCCTGAAATATTGGACCAGAAGTCTGATTTTGTAGGCATGGATAACAGTTGCACCCACAGCAGCTGATTGTAGAACGCCACATTATCTCTTTAGCCTTTTCACTGTAAGCTGCTGATCCTGCAGCCTCTTTGGGGATGTTCACACACAGTATTTTCTGTGCTTAAAAAAAACCTAATGCAGAATCCGCATCAGGTTTTTTGGATGCATTTTTTTTCTAATGCCTTTTTTATAACACTTTTTGATGCAGTTTTGGTGTGGATTTTCATTAATGCCCATTTTCAAAGGGAAATCTGGACAAAGAACCCGCATGAAAAATGGACAGGTCACTTCATTTTTTTCTATGGTGCAGTTTAAAAACACCACAAGCAGAAAAAAAGGGGTCGTCCCATCTGGGCCCTGAAATGAATAAGGAGGATGGAAGGGGCTGCCTGCGCCCATGCGAGCCGAGCGGTACAGTGCTCGTTACGATCACGTTCGCTCATCTCTAATGATCATCCTCCATTATGCTATGATGAGTGGCTGATCACTGGCAACTTGATAGCAGTGAATGGAGATAATGCTACGCATGCACACTATTATGGAGGATCTGTGGATGGCACAGTGCTATGGAGGATCTGTGGAGGACACACTGTTATGAAGGATCTGTGGATGACACACTGTTATGGAGGATCTGTGGATGACACACTGTTATGGAGGATCTGTGGATGACACTGTTATGGAGGATCTGTGGATGACACACTGTTATGGAGGATCTGTGGAGGACACACTGTTATGGAGGATCTGTGGAGGACACACTGTTATGGAGGATCTGTGGAGGACACACTGTTTTGGAGGATCTGTGGAGGACACACTGTTATGGAGGATCTGTGGATGACACCTAGCTGTTATATGGGGGATCTGTGCATGACACACTGTTATGGAGGATCTGTGGAGGACACACTGTTATGGAGGATCTGTGGATGACACACTGTTATGAAGGATCTGTGGATGACACACTGTTATGAAGGATCTGTGGAGGACACACTGTTATGAAGGATCTGTGGAGGACACACTGTTATGGAGGATCTGTGGAGGAACAACACTGTTATGGAGGATCTGTGGAGACCTGTTAGGAGGATCTTGATGACAACTGTTTATGGAGTCTGGGTGACACACTGTTATGGAGGGTCTGTGGATGACACACTGTTATGGAGGGTCTGTGGATGACACACGTTATGGAGATCTGTGAGACACATTATGAGGATCTGTGGATGACACACTGTTATGGAGGATCTATGGATGACACACTGTTATGGAGGATCTGTGGAGGACACACTGTTGTGAGGACACACTGTTTGGGGATCTGTGGATGACAACACTGTTATGGAGGATCTGTGGATGACACACTGTTATGGAGGATCTGTGGATGACACACTGTTATGGGGGGATCTGTGGATGACACACTGTTATGGAGGGATCTGTGGAGGACACACTGTTTATGGGGGATCTTTGGATGACACACTGTTATGGAGGATCTGTGGAGGACACACTGTTATGGAGGATTGTGGAGGACACCACTGTTATGGAGGATCTGTGGAGGACACTGTTTTGGGGGATCTGTGGATGACACTATTATGGGGGAGTCTGTGGATGACACACTGTTATGGGGGACTGTGGATGACACACTGTTATGGGGGATCTGTGGATGACACACTGTTATGAGGGATCTGCGGATGACACTATTATGGGGGATCTGTGGATGACACACTGTTATGGGGGATCTGTGGATGACACGGTTATGGGGGATCTGTGGATGACACACTGTGTAATGGATCTGTGGATGACACACTGTTTATGGAGGATCTGTGGATGACACTGTTATGGGGGATCCTGTGGATGACACACTGTTATGGAGGATCTGTGGATGAGACTGTTATGGGGGATCTGTGGATGACACTATTATGGGGGATCCTGTGGATGACACACCTGTTATGGGGGATCTGTGGATGACACACTGTTATGGGGGATCCTGTGGATGACACACTGTTATGGGGATCTGTGGATGACACACTGTTATGGGGGATCTGTGGATGACACACTGTTATGGGAGATCTGGTGGAGACACTGTTATGGGGGATCTGTGGATGACACACTGTTATGGGGATCTGTGGATGACACACTGTTATGGGGGATCTGTGGATGACACTGTTATGGGGATCTGTGGATGACACACTGTTATGGAGGATCTGTGGATGACCTGTTATGGAGGATCTGTGGATGAACTGTTATGTGAGGATCTGTGGATGACACACTGTTATGGAGGATCTGTGGATGACACACTGTTATGGAGGGATCTGTGGAGGACACACTGTTTTGGGGATCTGTGGAGGACACACTGTTATGGGGGGATCTGTGGATGACACACTGTTATGGAGGATCTGTGGATGACACACTGTTATGGATGGATCTGTGGAGGACATGTTATGGACTGTGGAACACTGTTATGGAGGATCTGTGGATGACACACTGTGGAGACACACTGTTATGGAGGATCTGTGGATGTGGGATTCTGTGGATGACACTGTTGTTATGGAGGATCTGTGGAGGACACACTGTTATGGGATCTGTGGAGGACACACTGTTATGGAGGATCTGGGATGGACCTGTTATGTGATGACACTGTTTTGGGGGATCTGTGGATGACACACTGTTATGGAGGATCTGTGGATGACACACTGTTATGGGAGGATCTGTGGATGACACACTGTTATGGGGATCTGTGGATGACACACTGTTATGAGGATCTGTGGGAGGACTGTGGAGGACACACTGTTATGGGTGGTCACACTGTGGAGGACACCTGTTATGGAGGATCTGTGGATGGACACATGTTATGGAGGATCTGTGTGACACTGTTTATTGGGGGATCTGTGGATGACACACTGTTTATATCGTGGGATGATCTGGATCTGTGATGACACACTGTTATGGATCTGTGGGGGATCTGTGGATGATACACTGTGAGGACTGTTATGGGGGATCTGTGGATGCTCTGTGGATGACACTGTTATGGGGATCTGTGGATGACACACTGTTATGAGGGATCTGTTGGGATGACACTATTATGGGGGATCTGTGGATGACACATTGTTATGGGGAATCTGTGGATGGATCTGTGGATGACACACTGTGTATGGATCTGTGGATGACACACTGTTATGGAGGATCTGTGGATGACACTGTTATGGGGGATCTGTGGATTGACACTGTTATGGGAGGATGACTGTGGATGATGACACACTGTTATGGAGGATCTGTGGATGACACACTGTTATGGAGGATCTGTGGATGACACTGTTATGGAGGATCTGTGGATGAGACTGTTATGGGGATCTGTGGATGATGTATTATGGGGATCTGTGGATGACACTGTATGACACACTGTTATGGGGGATCTGTGGATGACACACTGTTATGGGGATCTGTGGATGACACACTTATGGGATCTGTGGATGACACACTGTTATGGGGGATCTGTGGATGACACTGTTATGGGGGATCTGTGGATGACACTGTTATGGGGGATCTGTGGATGACACTGTTATGGGGGATCTGTGGAGGACACATGGGGGATCTGTTATGGAGGATCTGTGATGACACACTGTTATGGATGTGGATCACACTGTTATGGAGGATTGTGGAGGACACACACTGTTTTGGGGGATCTGTGATCTACACGGTTATGGGGGATCTGTGGATGACACACTGTTATGTCTGTGAATGACACATGGGATCTGTGGATGACACACTGTTATGGGATCTGATGACACTGTTATGGGGATCTGTGGATGACACACTGTATGGGGATCTGTGGATGACACACTGTTATGGGATCTGGGATGACTGTTATGGGGATCTGTGGATGACACACTGTATGGGGGATCTTGTGGATGACACACTGTTATGGGGGATCTGGGATGACACACTGTTATGGGGGATCTGTGGATGACACACTGTTATGGGGGCTGTGATGGCACACTGTGGGGATCTGTGGATGATTATGGGGGATCTGTGGATGAACACTGTTATGGAGGATCTGTGGATGACACTGTTATGGGGATGCTGTTATGGATGACACACTGTTATGGAGGGTCTGTGGATGACACACTGTTATGGAGGATCACACTGTATGGAGGATCTGTGGACAACAGGACACACTGTTTTGGGGATCTGTGGAGACACACTGTTATTGGGGGATCTGTGCATGACACACACTGTTATGGAGGATCTGTGGATGACACACTGTTATGGGATGATCTGTGTGGATCTGTGGATCATCACTGTTATGGAGGATCTGTGGTGGATGACACACTGTTATGGATGGATCTGTGGATGAACCTGTTATGGAGGGTCTGTGGATGACACTGTTATGGAGGATCTGTGGATGACACACTGTTATGGAGGATCTGTGGATGACACACTGTGGATGATGGAGGATCTGTGGAGGACACACTGTTATGGAGGATCTGTGGAGGACACACTGTTATGGAGGATCTGTGGAGGACACACTGTTATGGGGGATCTGTGGATGACACACTGTTATGGGGATCTGTGGATGACACACTGTTATGGGGGATCTGTGGATGACACTGTTATGATGGGGGATCTGTGGATGACACACTGTTATGGGGATCTGTGGATGACACTGTTATGGGGGATGACACTGTTATGGGGGATCTGTGGATGACACACTGTTATGGGGATCTGTGGAATGACACTTGTTATGGGGGATCTGTGGATGACACTGTTATGGGGGGATCTGTGATGACACACTGTTATGGGGATCTGTGGATGACACTGTTATGGGGATCTGTGGATGACACACTGTTATGGGGGATCTGTGGATGACACTTTGTTATGGGGATCTGTGGATGACACTGTTATGGGGGATCTGTGGGATGACACTGTTATGGGGATCTGTGGATGACACACTGTTATGGGGGATCTGTGGATGACACTGTTACACTGTTATGGAGGATCTGTGGATGACACACTGTTATGGAGGATCTGTGGATGACAACTGTTATGGGGATCTGTGGATGAACACTGTTATGGGGGATCTGTGGATGACACACTGTTATGGGGGATCTGTGGATGACACTGTTATGGGGGATCTGTGGATGACACTGTTATGGTCTGTGGGATGGGAATCTTGGATGACCTGTTATGGGGATCTGTGGATGACACTGTTATGGGGGATCTGTGGATGACACTGTTATGGGGGATCTGTGGATGACACTGTTATGGAGGATCTGTGGATGACACTGTTATGGAGGATCTGTGGATGACACACTGTTATGGAGGATCTGTGGATGACACATGAGGATCTGTGGATGACACTGTTATGGAGGATCTGTGGATGACACTGTTATGGAGGATCTGTGGATGACACTGTTATGGAGGATCTGTGGATGACACACTGTTATGGAGGATCTGTGGATGACTGTTAATGGAGGATCTGTTTTGGATGGACACTGTTATGGAGGATCTGTGGAGACACACTGTTATGGAGGATCTGTGCATGACACTGTTATGGAGGATCTGTGGAGACACACTGTTATGGAGGATCTGTGGATGACACACTGTTATGGAGGATCTGTTGGATGACACACTGTTATGGGGATCTGTGGATGACACTGTTATGAAGGATCTGTGGAGGACACTGTTATGAAGGATCTGTGGAGGACATCACTGTTATGGAGGATCCTGTGGATGACCTGTTATGGAGGATCTGTGGATGACACTGTTATGGAGGATCTGTGGAGATGACACTGTTATGGGGATCTGTGGATGACACTGTTATGGGGGATCTGTGGATGCACACTGTTATGGAGGATCTGTGGATGACACTGTTATGGAGGATCTGTGGAGGACACAGTTAGTGAATGGAGGATCTGTGAGGGACACTGTTTTGGGGGATCTGTGGATGACACACTGTATGGGGATGGTGGATGACACTGTTATGGGGGATCTGTGGATCACACTGTTATGGGGATCTGTGGATGACACACTGTTATGGGATCTGTGGATGACACTGTTATGGGGGATCTGTGGATGACACTGTTATGGGGATCTGTGGATACACACTGTTATGGGGGATCTGTGGATGACACACTGTTATGGAGGATCTGTGGATGACACTGTTATGGGGGGATCTGTGGATGACACTGTTCTATGGGGATCTGTGGATGACACACTGTTATGGGGGATCTGTGGATGACACTGTTATGGGGGATCTGTGGATGACACACTGTTATGGGGATCTGTGGATGACACTGTTATGGGGATCTGGGATGACACTATATGGGGGATCTGTGGATGACACTGTTATGGGGGAATCTGTGGATGACACTGTTATGGGGATCTGTGGATGACACTGTTATGGGGATCTGTGGATGACACTGTTATGGGGGTGGATGACTGTGGGGGATCTGTGGATGACACTGTTATGGGGGATCTGTGGATGACACTGTTATGGGGGATCTGTGGATGACACTGTTTATGGGGGAATCTGTGGATGACACTTGTTATGGGGGGGATCTGTGGATGACACACTGTTATGGGGATCTGTGGATGACACTGTTATGGGCTGTTATGGGGGATCTGTGGATGACACTGTTATGGGGATCTGTGGATGACACTGTTATGGGGGATCTGTGGATGACACTGTTATGGGGATGGGGGATCTGTGGATGACACACTGTTATGGGGGATCTGTGGATGACACTGTTATGATCTGTTATGGGGATGCTGTGGATGACACATGTGTTATGGGGATCTGTGGAGGACACTGTTATGGGGGATCTGTGGATGGGACACACTGTTATGGGGGATCTGTGGATGACACTGTTATGGGGATCTGTGGATGACACACTGTTATGGGGGATCTGTGGATGACACACTGTTATGGGGGATCTGTGGATGACACACTGTTATGGGGGATCTGTGGATGACACACTGTTATGGGGATCTGTGGATGACACTGTTATGGGATCTGTGGATGACACTTGTATGGGGATCTGTGACACTGTTTATGGGGATCTGTGGATGACACTGTTGTATGTGGGGATTTGTGGATGACACTGTTATGGGGGATCTGTGGATGACACTGTTATGGGGATCTGTGGATGACACTGTTATGGGATCTGTGGGACACTGTTATGGGGATCTGTGGATGACACTTTTTCTGTGGATGACACTGTTATGGGGATCTGTGGATGACACTTACTGTTTATCAACACTGTTATGGGGATCTGTGGATGAACTTGTTATATGGGATCTGTGGTGCACTGTTGGGGATCTGTGGA